>VOQJ01013891.1:0-17014 GCA_015052665.1 Apistogramma diplotaenia | reverse complement strand
AGAAGTTGAACCAGTACTTCAACTTTTATGAAAGTATTTTTAACACAAATACTTCTTCTTTTTCAATTCAATTCAATTGTATTTATACAGCGCCAAATCACAACAAACAGTCGCCTCAAAGGGCGTTTTATTGTAAGGTAAAGACCCTGCAATAATTACAGAGAAAACCCAACAGTCAAAACAACCCCCTATGAGCAGCACTTGGCAACAGAGGGAAGGAAAAACTCCCTTTTAACAGGAAGAAACCTCCAGCAGAACCAGGCTCAGGGAGGGGCAGTCATCTGCCGCGACTGGTTGGGGCTGAGGTTGCCACTTCTGTCAACCAGGGATGGTTATACATGTCCATTAGATCCAGAGGAGAAACTCAGAACTGTATGAGAGTGGAAGTGTTTAGTACTTTCCCCTCTCTGGTTCATAAAGACTATCACAACAGAAACACACTACAAAGATAGTTCTACATTAGCCCAAACTTGGCTATATCCCTAAATCCGATATTCCCCAATGGAACCCTTAACATCCTGTCATTAAATCTTTCTGTACTGTTTATGTGTCTGATTGGCTTCATAAGTATTATTTTAAAGACATGGTGGACAGACTGCAGCACCTTTACTATCGAGAGACAAGCCTTTTACAAGGCATGCCTACGTACGCAGTCCCACACATTCATACACACATAGCGTGCTAGCTGCCACGAAAGGCCAATGACCTGCTCAGTGGGAGCAGTTTTGGGTTCAGTGACTTTCTCAAGGGCATTCGCTTACATATTTTTATGCAGCGCTGGACACACTGGAAATAGATCTCCGCCCATCCGAATAAAACCATGCTCCATGCAAATAAACTACCAAGATATAAGTGACATATGAAATCAGGGCAGCCAATAAGCGGTACACTAAAAACACTGTCAACAAAGACTGCATTAAAACCAATAAACCACATCATCTCGGAGAGAAGTGCATCTGTACCGTTATACCACTGTTTTGGAGAGCATCCAGATTTTTCTGAACACAGCCTCGGGTATCTTGAGCTACAGTAGCGGTCTCTAGAGTTGTGCCCTCTGACATCAGCGTATGTTGCATACAGATGACTGTCATTCCATGAGAACAGATATTCCACAGCTGGCTGATTATTATGTACATAATAGTTTTCTTCAGGTAAATTAACTTAGCAATGATGCGGATTTCGGAGAATAGCTTCCAACACCGGGTTAGAGGTTGGATACAGTTACAGCTGTGACGTATAACAGAAACATGAAAGTGATAACAAAGAAAACTGAAAGCTCTGTGGACACCTGCTCCTCAAGCGTTGATGAGACCTTGCCGACACAGTTTGATACGACTCAAATCAGTGCAGACTTCAAACTGAAGCTCAGGAAATTTAAATAACGACCTCATGAAAGGGAGTGAAGTTCAACAGCTTGAGTTAGTTACACAGTCACAATCATGACTCTACCCTGCCATTCTCTCGGCATGTCTTCCTACTGCAGCTTTACGGAGAAACATAGAAAACCTGTGATTTGTTGGGCTGGATGTTTGTACAGTGCTGAACCTCCCACACTCAACTCCGAGTGGTTTCAAAAGAACAAGGAGCTGTCACTTTGAGTGTGGGTGGTTATGGAGCTGTCTCCGACTGAAGACTGATTTATGGGTGTCTTTAAACACACACACACACACACACACACACACACACGCACACGCAGGTTTGTGAGCAGGCGAGGTAAATTCATAATATACTCTTCATTTGATCACATGTATAAACACAACAGGAGCGACACATCCATGTGATTTCCTGGCAGACTGAGGTAATTTTGATTTCCCTGTAACACTACAGTGTGCTCTAACACAACTTAAATGAATTAGATTAAAGAAAAGTCTAAATCATTTGTGTTCACATTAGCTCCAAAAGAAAGACTGTATGACCTTAATTAAATTTCTGCACAGAGGATGTTGTCTAGAGACACAAACAGGACAACACGGGGGGAGACAAATTTCGAGCACATAAATGGGGTGTGATCTCACTGTGGGCTTGCCTTCAATAAATAATATGTTTGCTAGACTTTCCTATTGCAGTCGTCTGCATTCAAGTAATGCACAACATGTGTCATTCAGTGCACAATTACTTGTTGCCAGTCAGCAGCCCAGGTGCATAAACAAGCTTGCACATTAATGCTGCCACACTTGTGCTAGATTAGGGCTCAACACTGGGATGCAACAAAGTTCTTACCATGCTCCGTAGCTGCACCCTACAATGACAGTGACAATGATATGGTTGGAAACCCAGCAACTCATACCGGAAGAGCATGCGTGCTAATCATTGCACTAACTACTGGAGCAGCCACTTCCCAATAGACAAGAGTGGCGTGATGCCTGCTTGACTGCAGGAAGCACACTATTAATGGCCAAGGAATGATGGAGCCACAGCAAGGCAATTAAATTGCTTCCAACAACTTTCTCATTGCGATTCAACTTAAACTGCGCACAGTCATCAGCTGGCAGTATTGATATTTAAGCTCTGGGTGACAGTCTTTATGATACTGGCATAAAGATTCACGGTATCACCAAATGCATTTTCTAATCAGAGGTCAATACGAGCTTCTTACTCCACAATCTTCATCATGCATTTTAACACAATTACAGTGAAGATTTAGCCTGGTGCATGTTGCCACCTAGTGGCAGAAATGAGCATACTCGGACATAAGGACAACATACTGCATAAATATTTTTTAAATATACAGTTATTTATCTCTTCATGTTTTTGAATTCTTTAGAAGAAAAAAAGCTTGCTCTTATTCTACAAATTACTAATCATTTTTTCTGCACAAGCAAAGACTGCATGATGTGCCGTGAGCCTTTCATAGGGAGACCAGATCGCAACAAAACTAAATGTGGGGCAGACACTGTGCTTGTGCAGGACAAAGTGGGACACATCAACAATGCTGAGAGGTAGTTGCTCTGCTGCTCTTTTGTCTGATTATAGTTTTGGGGCTTTAGTTTGGATGTATTCATAGATTGGCTTACATTTTTGAGCCATACAACTAGCAAAAAAAGACAAAAGCACTGTCTCAGAATATACAGCTGCTTCATTTTCTTTGGGGTGGTTGCCATAAAAAAGTCTTCCCTTCATATGCAAAAACCAGACTTTATAAATGCACATGTCTTGTAGAACCAGTTAAAATGGGGGACATTTTCTCAAGATGTAGGACAGGGGAACAAAGATGAAGTCACCCAACCTGTGCACCGTGATGATCAGTCATGTCAAACACCTTATAGAATCTTAAAGTGAGCTGTGCTGGGAATGTGACCGCATTCATTACAATACAATGTTTGACCTTAAAGTAAATTTTCATTCATTTTAAAAGTGAACTTGACATTTTGGTAAATGTAATACCTTTGGCCTCTCATCCAGGATTTGCTGGCGGATGTCCTTGTGCTTCTCCAGTAGCCTTTCCTGTCTTTTACTCTGTGCATCCTCCAACTAGAAACACACACACACACACACACACACACACACACACACACACACACACACACACACACACACACACACACACACACACACACACACAGTATATATGCCACAAAGTCAATGCAGATTTTAAAAATATCTTCTCAAATTAACAAAAAGAGCACAATTAGTTTCCAGCACTGTAAGTGCTCTGTAAGGCAATCGCTGCTTACCCGTTTGATATACTGCACCACCTCGTTGACAAACGACCTGTTGATCTCTAACTTCTCTCTGTGGGGAGGATTTATCATCAGTCAAGCCAAGCAGGCAGTCAGAGTTGAAGTAAATATTTAACAAACAGTGGCACCTAGTGGCCAAACATGCATAACACCCAAACCCAAACTGACACTTGTTTAATCCTATTAATTCAAATATGCACTTACTCTTCTGTCACATTCTTGTCTTTAGATTTGGCCTCATTGATTTTCTCTTGTCTTTTCTTGTCCATCTTCTTCTTAAGATCTTTCTTTTCTCTGTAGATGTTTGGGTAAAAAATTAAAAATAAAAGAAAGAATAGAAACAAAGTGTGGATGCCTCTGTGTTTCCATGAATATGAGTGCATATTGCATGCATCCTTACTTCTCACAGATGTCTCTGAGCTTTTTCAGCTGAGCACTCTGGCACTCCTCTGCTATACTGGTCAGCTTCTCAACCAGCTGGGGAGAGACAAAGAATGAAAGCCGTAATGGAACACAGAGAACAAAATCAAAAAAATCGATTTTTCCTATTTATTTCAGTTATTATATCACCGAAGCCACATTCGTTGTGCTTCCGATCATAATAACACAACATTTAGATATCGAGAACTGCGCCGTCTCCGCTGAGCTTGGATGAATTTCTGACACCTGAGCTGTGCTCACTGTGCAGGGGTACTGGAGCAGAATACATTCATTTCTTTCATGCCACACAAGAGAGCATGAGCACAGACATCAAAACAATGATTGCGATATTCTACAGGGGGATGACCCAGCAGCTTTCATGCTGTAGTTAGTCTGTACTTGCTTCTCTGAGCTCAAGGACAGCTGGAGATTGTCAGCACATTATCCAAAACAAGTCAGGGCAAGCTCCTGTTCGTGTGTGGCATCTGTTTATCCCCGATTTACATACAGAACATGCTTGTTTATATCATCTGTGTTTATGTGAGAACACTACAGCTTGTAATTGTTTATTCGGGGAAAGCGCATTGGAGCACGAGTCCATAGGAGGAGTGCAAGCATGGAGGCGAGTATGAGGATTGGTGTGGCAGGTAGAAAAGGCAGCTAACAGGGTTTACTAAAGACGTGCAGCTTCAGTGTTGTGTTCATTTATTTTCATTTCGAGGCTGAGAGGTTATCAGACCGGATGTCTGACGGGGATGGGCTGGCTTCTAAAAACTGTGCCAAAAAAAAAGGAAAACTGACTCTGTCCCATAACTCTTTGCTGAGTCGTCACCAGGAAAGTGATCAGAGCAGTTTGAAGTGTTTCGCTCCATAAAGAAAACAGCAGGGCACTGAAAAAGGCTTCTGCGTGTTTATTCTCAGCTGTGCACGCACACACACACACACGCACACACACACACACACACACACACACACACACACATCGCACACACACACACACAACAACTCAGCAACTTCAGATTCATCAGGCTCCGACAAAATAATGATTTGTGTCATCCACATCCTACAGGTCAGCTGTTACATGCAGACTGCAGGTTTATATGGTGAAATAGTTTGTAACAAAGCAGCTCTTCTCTGGAGCAATATTGCCCATCACACCAGCTCTCTGATTTATCCAGAGAACAGCTTCTTCTCCAGCTATTTCTGACAGAAGACTTCAACTTTATATCAGAATAGTTCATCTGATGCCTCTGGTTGCTCTGCCATGCTGCGCCTGGAGAGAAACATACACTTAAAACCTGCTCACATGGTTTTAGGTGGGAGTTCACTCAACCTCTCTTCATGCCTGTTTGTTTTTGACCCGTTAATATGCACTGATCTTGGTAGATCACATGCAAAACCTTCCACTCCTACCGGTGCAGTCTGGATATTGCAGCGTCACCCTAATTTGTCTCACTTAGTAAATCAGGCCCTCACATGTCCCCTTTATAATTCACAGTGCACATGGAAATGCATGCACGTATATAAGCCTCATATCTCATATCCTGCCCTTAATGCAAAGGATCTCTTGAGTGCTGATCAGTGGCTTCTCGCACAGAATTGTGACAACAACTGAGCAGTTATATTTATGAAACAGATCCTATGAGACGGGAAAACTTTGTGGTACCTGAACACTTGTTTTCTTGTAATCTTTCCTTTTTCACAATTCCTCCAGCAGTGGCAGTGATTGTATGCACCAGATACAATCACCAGAGCATTAAATGATCGCAGCAATCAAACGGAGTGATTTACAGCCAAAAAAAAAAATGACTACAACAAGCAGTGCCATCACCAAAAGATTATTTATTTATTTAAGTTTTGTTCCGGTGAACCTGGCCTGAGTACTGATAAAGAGTTACAAAGGGGGCTACAGAGTTATATGAGTTAATTCACATGTGGAGGTTGAGAAGCTGTGCCACGTGATTGGACTGGAGATGCAAGAGTGTTAGCAGCAGCCGCCACATGTGCACCTGGCACAGTATTGTGCCCTGCTGCAGGTGTGTGACTCTTTCTTTATACATGCTCTTATAAGCAAGGCCACTGGTGCTGACAAGAAAAGCTACAGGTTTCTCTTAAAGTGAAGAGAAGCCTGGAGGCCTGTTGCTTACTGAGCAGCATGGTCTCAGTGCCTGTTGGATTTGTACCTGCTTGATGTGCTCTCGCTTCTGGTATTTTTCACTGTAGTATTGCTCCTGGCGAAGTGTGAGGAGCTGCTGTTGCTGCTGTTCCTTCAGTTCTGCCAGCCTCTGGTTGCACTCCTGGTCCAGCTCACACAGCTCTTGGTCCAGTGTGGACAGAGACTGTTCCGACCGACTGGATGCGTGCATGCAAACACGTCAGCAACACATACACAAATTAAGACTTAAATGTCAGCAAAGTACCTGTATGCAGTATGCACACTCATTAGAATAATTACTAATTGATAAGGTTAATTTCTGAATTAAAGTCAGAGCAGGAGGGGAACATTTCAGAAGAAAGAGGAAGGCCACCTACCTTTTCTTACCATCTCGTTTATGGCTCTTTTGCAGGGTGGCGCGCCGGCGCTGATGCTGGCTCTGCAACTCAGACACACGAGCCGTGTGCTCCTTGATCAGCTCGCTGGTCTTGCGGTGGTGTTTCCGAACCAGCTCCTTCATCTCCTTGTACTGCTTCCTCTGCTCCCGAACAAAGCCCTTCTGTTGCTTCAGCTCCTCCACTGTCTGAGCCTCCAGTTCTGAAGATAAGAGAAAGGTTGAGGGGAAAGTGCTGCTAATTTTGCAAAACGGCCGCGAGTGATCAACGCTTAAAAAAAAATAAATCTTATCAGAATACAAGTGAAAGAGGATTTTGTTATCCTGCACGTGACCACCAAAAAAACTTCAGCCTGGAAGTCAAAAGGTCAGATTCAAATATAGTTAGAATCAAAGATCCAGCAGACTGAGTCTTACCGGTGAGAACACTGTGGATGATGTCTTCGGTCTTCACTGAAGGTTTTAATGAGCCTGTTCAGAATTCACAGGGTGAGATGTCAGTCAGTGGCAGAACAAAGGTGATAAAATATCTTTGAATTATCTTATACGTCTAATATAGCATATACATTAAATCAAGTCATTTTAGGAAGAAAAGTAATGCTCATCAGGAATAAATTAATGTATGATAAAGAGCATAATTTTCATGTACGATGAGTAGTTTTTCCAAAAAAAACCAAAAAAAGATTCTTTGCCCTCATAAAGACGAGCAATTAATTTTGAGTGAAAGGAAACTGAAATACATAAAAAAAAAGTTTTTCTCTTCAACTACAGTAATTAATCATTAAGTAAAATAAGCTTGGCTTAAACCGAGTATATACCGATCAAAACACAATTATGTAACACAATGACATGAGTGTGGATGTGTGGAGATGAAGGCAGGTTGTTTAGTACCTGCAGACTGAGGCTGGTGGCCGACCAGTGAAGGAGGTTTGGGAGCAATAATGGGTGTGTGGCTCAGTCCGTTCTCTGCAGGCGTTACCCTCTGATCCAGCTTAGGTTCTGCGGGGGCATCGCTCCCTGCCTCCACCTGTCCATCACATTAAACACTCAAACTTAAGCAAATGAACACAATCGGCCAAGTAAAACTGCTGTAGAACAACTTACAAACCCCAGTGATTACTATCCTTTATATTAGGCATGCTTGCAGTGTACAATTGTTACTATACTGTCAAGCATCTTCATATGAAGCGCAGTAAAATGAATGCATGCTTGAATCATACAATAGGAGTTATTCCTTCCTCTGCACCTGTTTTCAGGACTCACTTGTTGCACCTGTGCTGTGCAGGTTAGTTTGTAAGCATAGCTTTGGTGCCCCACTCTCAGCATGGTTTCCTGTGCCAAGGCGCAGCAGATCTTAATTTCCCGTCGTCCCGCCTGAATGTCGCCCTTATCCCTGAAAGGTTAATCCAATTTTAAATAATCTCGCTTTTTTGTCATGCTAACCAAATGTTTTCCCTTTTCCTCTCCCCCCTTTTTCCCCTCTGCTCTCTCCACACTCATCTCCCCACTGTGTGCTCCTCCGCTCCCCGCTCTACCTTTTGGTCACTGTTGCCATGGTCACAGCATGATGCAGCTCCCTGTTGGCCATTCTCGTGGGTAATCATATCAGCTGGCAGAGCAGATTAAAAAAAAAGCCCTTCAGGAACAACCCTGCTCCCCAGTCCACTTTCCTAATAACCCCAGATAACTCTGTCCCGCCTTGTCTAAATATATCCTCACTCCGGTCTTAGACATCATCTCTCCTCAGAAAGCAACTGTTACCCGTTACACTGGCACCGACAAACAGAACCCATTAAGCATGATTACTTGCAAGCCAACACCTTCAGTAGCCCCCTTTTCCCCGCCCTTGCTGTAATGTTGATGACCCACACGTGTGGGACGTCTGTGATCTGTCCTTCGTTGTCACTTGAAACAAAGATCACGCTCTCCGAAGCAGCCGTGACTCGCGCCAATTCTGAGCTTCTTGGCATTTAGGCTGTGTTCAAACTGGAGCCTGTTCTAACGCTAAAGGTCACTGCCAACTCCAGTTTAAGTACGCACTCGTTTTATAAACTGAGCAGTTCAGTTAGTCACTTCTGCTTTTAGTATGTGAAGTAGTTCAGAGACTGTTCTGTTAGTGCCTTGGAACAGGGTTAGAATTAAGTACCGTCTGTCATTTATTTTGTAATCAAAGTTTAGCTTGTTTTAAAAAAAAAAAACAAACAGAAAAAAACAGAAATGAAAAATGATACGTTTTAAACTCGCACTGTACTGTAAATATATCAGTGCTGCTTGTAAGCAGTTGTCTTCTTTGCCTTTGCTGATTCACTGCTACAGTTCTGGGGATATTGCTCGCATCTATCATTGAAACGAGCTGACAATGGAACCACTGAGATGATACAGATGGCGTACAGAAAAAAAATGATAAAAATGGAGTCTCAGTCCAGATACAGTACTGAGGGATCTGACTGTTAGTTCCACTGACTTCTGAGCACCTGGTTAAACGATTTCTGTATTCATGTAAGCCAATGGGGGTGGGGGTGTCACTCCACCACGATTTACCTTTTACTGTGGGTCATTTCCTTCCTTTTTTCTCTTCTAACAAAAGCTAAACCATCTGTATATTAGTTTTATGATAGAAATCATTTTTTATCAACACAGGAAGAAGTATTCCCATCCTTTACCTGAGCTACAATATATCACGAAATAACACAACAAAACACTTATACACACACACACAGGTTTGATGTTGCAGCAATGAAGCTACAGCTATGGTTGGAAGTACAGTGAAACAAAAAAAAAAGTCTGCTGGTAGCATCTGTGTGGGCTTGTGGTGGAAGCTGTGCTTAATAATCCATTACTTCACTTCACTAGTGCTGGTAGACGGCTGTGGGTTTCAAAGCACTTGGGATGATATTAAAAAAGCTCTTTACGCTGTTCTCCTTCTCAATTGTTTCGGCCATTTGTAACTTCTCACTCTCCCTATTATATATTTTGACTCTTTAACCAGATCCGTCCTCACGATGAGTAGAGTGGGCAGCTGGCTGAGGGACCGCTCATCTCATCAGCCGCTGATTAGTGGCCTCAAAGCTTTTCCACACATGAACGCAAACGGTACGGAGGAGACACACATCATGGATGACCTGTGATGCAGAAAAAGTATGAACGAACACACACACACACACCTCTTTGTCACCCTCCTCCTCTCCACCCTCCTCCAAGGTGAGAGCAGCCAGCTGATTGGCTCTCTGCTCCATCAAGTTCACGTAGCGGATGGGATTGGATAAGGCTTCAATGACGTCTGAGGAACGGGGAGAAAACAATGATGATTTTATGACAGTGATCATGGAACAACATCCCCATTAAACCTTTTTTTATTTTCTAGCATACTAACCTGCAAACGTGTCTGGGACGTAGTCCTTTACTTCAACGTAGACGAACAGCGCAGGTAACGTCAGCGACTGGTTCTTCTCATTCCTTAGACTGATGTAGTGATAGCCTGCAAGGTTTGAGTCAGATTTAAGCTCTGTGAATAATTCAGCAACAATTCAGAAGATCAACCCACATTAGAACTAAATAGAGCCCAACCAATATGGGATTTTAAAGATCGATATTTGGTGATTTAAAAAAAACAAACAGACTATAAACATAAACAGATTTCCCAAACATTTGTTTTGTGGAGTTATTTGTGAGGCCTTACTAATATTAAGTTTAAAAATAGTGGATTACAGGTTTAGGCTCTGCCTGACTCTCCTCCAAATATGGTGCCAACATGGAAGCAGCAGCATGCCCTCTAGTGGACGAACTATGCAACACAACATGGCTGAAGGGTGTTTCTCCTGTGTTTTCTTTTTAAATTTCTATTTATCAGCTGTAATAAATGCAGATACAGCTGTATCACCAAATCACAGTATTCAGGGAATAATTTCACAATTTGTCAAGCTGTATTTTTAAATATACAAAGTCTAATGTGTATTACTTTTACTATTTTAATATTGGAGCAACTGCCGACCTGTGTTTGAAATGATGCTGAATGAGTGCACAAATTTGTCACCTGGACGGATGGCTGACACAGGAATGATGCGGTGTCCGATAAACTTCCCCCCTTCTTCAAACACTGCTATCCTCAATGATGCCAGCGTGGGCAGGACAACCTAAGAAAAATATTATAAATAGCTCTAAAATGCACACATTGTTACACATTTTTAACTGTTCTATTGTTAACTGGAAGCAGATGGTGAAGACTAAAGCACATAACCTGTTTTTTAAGAAGTTTCTTTGTATGCATATACAGTACATGCATGCTTAAATTGAATATAAACTGAGTATAAATATACATTAGCACCTTAATTCTCTTATGGGATCAAAATGACATTAAACTGTCACCTCTAGTTGTTTTGACATGGTGATGACAGTTATGTGTCCATATTTGCATACTGGAAGCTGTAGTCAAATTCCTTAAGTGAATTTATAAAGTACAGGATTGAGACTGTATATAAAGATACTCTAAATACACACTATAGTTGGAATTAACATGTTACAAGTTACAACCAGTGGGTACAAAGCAATAGTTTCACCTTCTTAAAAACAATGGCTTCCTCCTCCCAGACAGGGTTGATGGCATTGCCCTGAGAGGTCTTGGTCTTGAATGCTTTCCTCTTTGTGTCCACCGGTAACCCAAACATGTCGATCTCCACGTATGTGCCCACTTTCTTATCTGACAGGAACTGGCCTGAGATGATCTGGAAGGAAAAAAAATGTAATTATACACATGCACAAACACACACGTACACGCACACAAACACACCCAAAACACACCTTCACAGACAGTGTGTTGGCTACTATCCCATCCACTGTGCTCTCGGTAAATGGGTCAAAGTGCTTATCTGGCCGTCTCATAAACTCCGGTTTCAGTCTGTAGCCACATTTGCCATTGTACTCGTACATGCCCAGGTTGAGCTGCATTGATAAATCTGTTGGATGAGGACAGAAACGTTTAACAACAACAGTAACTCATTCAGCAGTGTGAAGGGATGTGTTTTGCGCCGCCCTCTCACCAATAGTCTGGAAATTGAGAGCCACCAGCTGACAGCCTGCGTTCCAGAACAGCTGAGGGTTGTAGTTGGATGAATCCACTCGAGTGCCTTTGGGGTAGATCCTGCTCAGCTGCAGCTTGTTGTATCTGAGCAGAGCTTGTTAAGGACAAGGCTGCATGACCTGCATCTGAAAAGACTGTCCAACTGATGCTGGTAAAACATCCACTTGCATTGCTACTCGAAAATAACTCACTCATAGCTATCTGTACACGTTCTATGTCATCACTCATCCGGCAAACAATATGACGCAGTGAAGCGCAGTGATTAAACAGCTAAAAAGAACATACTCGGCCTTCGTCTGATGTTAAACATTCGATAAGTTGTTAAAATTAGGTTGAAATAACAAACTATTCTTTTGATGAGCCTCTGCTCTGAGCATCTCTCCCATCATCTCCAAAAATGAGCCCAGACACACTTGAGAAGGAGTTCAATTCATCCCTCGCATCTGTGATCTTAATGTTTCCAATCAGTACCCACCCCAGCTCTCGGCTCGCTCTACACCACAGCATCTATAAATCCCCCTCTTCACTATCACTGCATTTGCGAACAAGACCCCGAGGTACTCGAACCCCTCCACTTGAGACAAAGAAACTCATTCCTCGCCCAGCTGAGAACCTTTGCATCAGACACGAAGGTGCAATTTCTTATCCCAACAAGATCGGAAACAGAGATGCTTCGGAAACATCTCAAGGATACTCCACGAACTCTACGGGAGATTTGGTCAGCTGCTCCAAAGCTTTGGTCTCGACAAAGGATGACATCTGGTAGCTGCGATTGATTTCTGTTGGTAGCAGGGTTGAAAACGATAAGGCAGATTAAAAACAAGCATCTTTATCTGACAGCAATCTATTTGTTGCTCTGCACACACGAATATTCATCGCCGTTACTTACTTTTGGAACCCTCGAAGCTGTTAAATTTAACAGGTTGGATGTAGATGACCAGGTTGGACATTTCCTCTGTGGCGAACGCCTCACTGCCTGCTGTGCCCTGCACGTGGAAGCACACAGAGTACAAACATCCAAATGTGACATCAGCAGAAAGTCGACCTAATCTTGAAGACACATATCAGAAGACGCGATCATACAGTACAGGACAACCTCAGCACATACACACTACCCACTCCCATTATTACCCGTATGTGAGACACCTACCTCATCCATTGACCCCTTTTTACAGTCATCGTCATCATCATCTTCGTCCTCGCTTTCGGCCTCCACCTCACCTAAAGCACATGGCGCAGACAGGATCGCAGATAAATGCATGAAATGAAGCTGACAGCACCAGAGTTAAAATGTGTACAGATTTCATTGCTATTTCAGTGCAAATGTTGCACAGACTCAGAGAAAGCCGGCTGTTTTTAAACGCTCTTCATCTGCAGCCTCGGACCAGCTGCCTCCATTACATTTAAAGCAGCGACACAAATGAGGCGCACGCTGGCAGGTCCTAATTCACGGAGCTCGGAGACTGAGGAAATTAATTTTAATATTGTTTTGGTTGAGCTGACCCAGCCTCTGCACCCACATAATGAGAGATCTGCTTAAGATTTCCCACTGAACTGGCGGTCCCACTGACAGGGGAAATTGATTTTAACAGTGTAATTGTCTGACCTATTGCTTCTGTGCCAGCCTAATGAGGGCTCTACTAAAGATTTAAGTCTCCATCTGAGGTCACAGACTCACCAATAGACTTTCTGCCCTGTGGTCTCAGGCTGAGCTCGGTAACATCAGAGGGCTGTGTGGAATCTGCCATTTCCTCTTTGGTGGAACCTGTGAGTAAAGAAAAAAAAAAAAACAGCAACTCAAGATCAACTTTTAGTTTACAGTGTACAGTTTGGTATATGCAGTAAAACAAAGGTCCAGGTATTTGAATCCAGCTGAGAAACAAAACTTGCTAGTTGTCTTAGAATGTGCACACCGGTTATAAAGGACTCCTCGCTGTTAACTTGTATTGCTTACTTTCTCGCACCAGGGGGCAGTGCGTTTTAGCCTAAGAGAGACGTTTAAAGCTCAGCAGTCAGGGAAAATTAAAGGTGACAGATTGCTAGGTCTACTGGAATACAGACAGGTCACAAATATATAGACAAATCAGTGTGAAGTTTTTAAGTAAGATGTTGAGCCACCACGTGCCACCAGAGCTCCAATGTGCCTTTGGTATTGATTTTCCCCGTCTGGGACTCTGCCGGAGGGAAGAAACACCTCTCTTCTAAAACATAAATCCTCATTCTGTGTTTTAAAGATGATGCTGGCGAGCACTGTGCAACACTGTCTAGCAAAAGTGGGACTGCGTAGGATTCACATCACTCCCATTACTCATCATAACACTCACTGACCTATTTATGACTAATATATTTAAGAGAATAATGGTCAGCCAGGATGGTTTAGCATGATTTTGCTTCAGCTGACTCTTGAAGACCCAAAGCATGCCTGAAAAATGTCCTCTGGTGTCACTGTGGGGGCCCACACGAGCACTGGAACGGGGAAGAAAGGTGATCTAAATGACTTTGAATGTGGGTCATACAGGCTGGTCTCAGTATTTCAGAAACTGCTGATCCACTGGGAATTTTCCCACACAACCATCTCAGTGGTTTACAGATAATGATCCAAAAAAGAGAAAAATATCCAGCGAGCAGCAGATCTCTGGGAGAAAATGCCATGTTGATGCCAGAGATCAGAAGAGAATGGCCATGCTGCTTCAAGCTGATCGCAAGGCAGAAGTAACTCAAATAACCACCCATTACAACCAAGAACATCTC
Source organism: Apistogramma diplotaenia (assembly GCA_015052665.1). NCBI lineage: Eukaryota > Metazoa > Chordata > Actinopteri > Cichliformes > Cichlidae > Apistogramma > Apistogramma diplotaenia. The sequence continues at coordinate 2,537 of VOQJ01013891.1, read as the reverse complement.
TGACCACACAGCACATTCAACCTTGAATCAGATGGGCTACAGGAACACACACTGGGTGGCACTCATGCCAGCTGAGAACAGGAAACTGAGGCTACAATTCATACAGACTCAATATTATTGGATAACAGAAGATTGGAAAAATGTTGCCTGCTCTGATGAGTCTCAATTCTCCTGCGAGAGTCAGCTATAAGGGTCAGAATTTGACGTAACCAACACCAAAGCATGGCTCCACCCCGCCTTGCATCAGCAGTTCAGGCTGGTTCAGGCACAGTGGTGTGGAGGATATTTTCTTGGCGCACTTCGGCCCCGTTAGAACCAACTACACCTTGTTTAAACACCACAGCCTGCTCGCTGCTGTTGTGAGTGCGTATACAGTATTTAACTAGAAATGTAAACAAATAGAACAATTTAAAGATAAGGTGCAGAGGTGAAAATACAAATCCACAAAATGATTGTAGACAGATACGACATTAAGCAGACAGTGTTTCACACACACGCAAACGCACACTCACGCTACCAATGAGCCAATGTTTAAGATGCCCCAGTTTCAAGAAATATATATGCCTGCGGGGAGTGCATGCAACAGCCAATAATGCCTTCAGCTGATGGAGAGGGCCATGAAAATGATGAATGTTAAACAATAGCACTGTTTCGCTCCAGCGATTCAGTTTCTGGACGCCACAGACATCTTGCTCTATAGAGGGACCCAGATGGTTAGGCTAGCTTTTACACATCTGAAATATCATAACTCAGTGAGCCCAGTGAGGCTTGATGACTTTGTTTGTGGAATTTGTGCGTGCGTGTATGTGTGTGTATGTGCGTGTGCTGTGGTGCAATATTAAAGGTGCAGTACCTGCGCTCGGGGAGGAGGGCTCGCACACGCTGGAAGAATCACTGCAGGTGTTAGATACCTGCTCAGAGAGTTTTTTCTTTGTGCTTCCACCTGTCTTGTGGTGTTTCTTTTTGTTCTTCACCAAGATCTTTCCCATCAGCTCCATGGGGCTGGGCAGCGGCACACCAGACTCCAACTGGAGGGAGCGCAGAAGGGGACAGATGCAGAGCAGTCATTAGATCATTAAAAAGGTCACTTACATATAGAAAAAGGCAGGTATAGAATGATTAAATGTTTTCTCCTACATTAATAATTTTAGATATATTGGATGATGAGAGAACGTGATTCATTTTCCTGATTAAAATTCTAATTATATATTTGAGTAAAAGAAAGTGCTTCAAAATGCAAATGTATGGGTAAAGACTGCCACAGTGCAATCACAATTAAGCTGTTTTTTGACAAACTAGCTAATTACCAGATGACAACACTAAAGTTGTTTACTGGAGTGTGCCACTTAAAATGTAAATTTGTGGCCATTACTCTCTTCAAACTGTCTATGGGAGATTTTGTTGGATAGAGCTGGTTAGTAAAAATACTGAGCGCTAAAGTGAAGCTCGAGAGTCCATGTGAATCGGCTTCCTGTGGGAAACGAAACGTTAAACACACCCTCTTAAGAGAGCTGGACAGAAAGCAGGCACAGCTCCGATTGATTTATGGCGTACACTGCTTTTTGATCAAAGAGTTTAGGGATATTAATATTTCATTAATGAGAAATTCAGCAGAGGTGCCAAATAAGCGCACGCATACATGCACGCACTGCTGTGTTTACAACATATCAGCTCTAAACACAACCTCACTTAAACATTTCAAACTTTAACTTGAATTCTCTAAAGAGCAACAAAGCTGTGATTCATAATCAAGTAATGCCAAGATTTTCTGTCTTGTGACCCATTTTTCACACACATCTATCTGTACTTTGTTACTGTTGTTGTTGTTGTTGTTGTTGAAGGGGAAATTTTATGGCAAAGATTAGCCATTTCAGAGGAATCACTGTGATGCTTAATAAACCAGATTTAACAACTTAAGTTGGAGCCTGTCCTCAGAGTTAAAATGTAGGTATTTATGGCAGGCCGTTTTAACATATAATCTGACGATTTGACTATCCGAAATTACATTTTAGATATCTCAAACGTCATTTTGACTAGTCAAAATGGTAATTTAAGATATCTTAAATTACATTCTGACTAGTAAGAATAATAATTCAAGATATCTTCAATTGAATTTTGACTAGTCAAAATGTAATTAAAGATATCTTAAATTACGTCACCGGAATCGTCATTTGACGGGTCACACATCCGCAATTACAATTTAAGATATCTCTAATGTCATTTTGACTAGTCAAAATGACGCGATTGCGTGTAGGCCCCCTTGTGCTGTGTTTAGGTGTCCAAACAAGTGCCTGTAGTGTAGAACTTCGTGTGGCTGCAAAATCGCACAAAATTAGACATAAGAAAATGTCACAATATAGTCTCATTTTGGCCAGATATCATTTGCATACGCTGCTCCAAACGACTGGAACTTGTTACAGAAAACACTGAAACTGACTACCTTCATCTCAATTTCCACCTTTAAAAGAAATATAAAAAATGTTCTCAAGGATATTTGTAGATGTTTTTTATGTAATGTGGATAGATTCATTTTATAA
>VOQJ01013888.1:0-12260 GCA_015052665.1 Apistogramma diplotaenia | reverse complement strand
TTCAAAAAATGGCGCTGTTGATTCTGGCGAAGGAGTCGCTCGTGACTCAGCTGTGACGACATCCCCCAACCAATCAGCGGCACGCTGTTCCACAACATCACGTCATGGAACCGGTTCCAGAGCGCTTGGAACCTCAGAAAAATGAGTCCGAAAAAATGGCGACAAAGCCGGCTCGGGCCGAAGTGTAAAAGCAAATACTTCCCGCTGAGTCGCACCGACCCGCAGTGAGCCGATGCGGCTTTAGTTTGTGGTCAGGCTCAGGCTGCTGCTCCCTCCCCACTCTGTCCTCCTGTTACCCTGTTTGCCCCCCCCCCCCCCCCCACCCTGAGAGGAGCTGTACAGTCTGATGGTGTGAGGGACAAAGGAGTTGTTTTAGTCTGTTGGTCCTATGCTTGGGAAGGAGCAGTCTGTCACTGAACAGGCTTTTTTGGTTGCTGATGACAGTTTACAGAGGGTGGCTGGAATCACTCATAATGTTTGTCCATAATCCTCTTCTCTGCCACCGTCACCAGAGAGTCCAGTTTCATGCCGGCCACTGAGCCGGCCCACCTGATAGGAACAAGCATTCTGTTTATTTTCTAATAGTGTCAAACTCTATGCATCATTTTTCCGCATGAAGCTTTAAAGAGATGTAACAATGAAAGAAACACTTTAAAGACTTTCACGCTCCTCTTTAGAAACACATTCCTTTAGCATTTGTTATGTGGTGCATCACTCCTATGGCTGGCAGGTGTAAATAGGGCTGATTAAGCTCCCTCTTGGCTCTTTTGTGGTCTTGAGTGTTTGGACACCTCCTTGGCATGAGGTACGAGGGCATGGCAACTGACTAGTGCCAAGTTTGTGTCCTGTTGACATAGATTCAACAGAAAATGGGCTTGCCATGGGCCAGAGTGTGACAATACAGCGTGATGTCAGGTGGGTGGTCACTCTTAGGCCTTGTCAGTCTTTCCATTTTGTGAGTTTCACATTATCCATAAACACTGATCTAATTTATGAGAAGATTTTTCCTGCAATGAAATGTCCTTAAAGTACTTGTAGTTTTTAAAAATAAGGTTCAAATTCACAACAGCAGTATGCAAGATTCCACTATTAATTTATTGTTATGCAACTCTAATAAATGATACAAACTAATTTTTTACGTCCTTGCTTTCTTTTCTCCCTCTTGCACCTGCAGGCTGGTCTTAGCAGTAGCGTTTAGTGGAGTAGGGCAACCTCAGTGGCAGTATGACAAAAGACTCTCAGATACTAAAGCGACTCATATGCAGCTCACAGGGCCAGTTTTGGGGCGGGGGTGATCCCCAGAGTTTTCCTGACATTTCAGGCCTCTGAATCTGAAGTTATCATTTGATGTTTTTGTGTATGAGCAGGCCCCTCTACTACACAGCGAGGTCAACAACATTTACTTACCCTAATAGTGGTGATCAGGATAAGCGGTCACATGACAGTGACAACTCCCAGTCGTTCTGAATCACTTCTACTTTGTTATAATACCACTAACAGTTAACTGTGGAGGGTGCGTCTAATACTCCGGAGCGACTAATGTGTAAAATTATTAACTTTACTTTGTTTTGATGACGCTCTTACTCATTTGTTACAGTAGCTGGAGAATTCTGGTCATCACTACGGTACGAACAATCTGTGACATCCTTACGTTCTTGTGACTGTGTCGTCTTTCCCTACGAAGTTTGTATGGGAGAGATGTGCTTTATGATGCCTTTTATGTTCCATAAATATTCCTGAAGGCTAAAGAGCTTATCCTCCACATGCAAAAGGAAAGAGAAGCTGCGCGACCCAGCTCAACACATGATTATATAATTTCACATGTTCGTTAGTTTCACACTGACAACCGAAACCATCCTGTCAGAATTCAGAAAGGCCAGAATAATTAGAACTGCTACGACCAGTCTAACGAAAGCAACGCAGAACAGGAAGTGGTGCTTCGTCTGCCTCCGGAGTTGTTTATGTGACACCAAGGGTGAAGATTTTAGTGAGCGAGCTTGATGGTTGGTAGCATGTTCTTTGTGCTATAGTTATCTGAATAACTGTTACGTGAACATACCAACACGTACTCGGTTCGTTGTTTATGCATTAGGTAACTGAATGTGTTACGTTAGCCTATTCGCCCTGTTGATCTCTCATCCATTATTATTTTAAATTGCCTTTCAAGATGAAATTTCATTGAGCTCCTAAGAGCGACTCAAGTGTTTGTAGAAGCAATCTGCATGCTTAGGTGTTTGGTTTTATACACCTGTGGCCATGGAAGCCGTGTCAGGTGTTGAGGAGCCAGGATCTTCTGATGAGAAGTGTGCTGTTGGAACAAGGCTATGGCATAAGTGGGCAAGGGATAAGAATGGGGAACTGTTGGAATGCTACTACACATGTAACCAGTGAAAAGGGCGACATGAAGAGCATGTGGGGCCTATTGATTCTTTGACACCTAACATAAAGACTAACATTTAAACAACTAGTAGCTCAATGTTCCAACAAGAGGCAATTGCTATTGCAACTAGAGACCGATAAGATACTGCACAAATACTACGGTAAGGAGAAGAAGCTAACCGCAATCTATGAGCACCTGGCAACACAAATGAACCAACTGCTAATGGATGAGACACACCCAGAATGGCTGACCAAAGGCCAAACAGTCTCAATCCCCAAGGATCCCCAGATGGGATAGATCCCATCTAGCTTCCCCCCAATAACCTGCCTCAGCATGGCATATGGAAACTCCTGTCATGTATTATAACAGCAAAGAAAGTATTGAGCAGAAGCACCAGAGGCTGTACAAAGCTGGGCTGAAAGACAGCACAGAGGCACTAATCATGGCAGCACAGGAACAAACTCTTAAGTACAGGATCAATAGAGGATGGGGTCTACCACAGGCAAGGCAAGACCCCAGGTGCAGGCTGTGCAGAGGTGCCCCTGAGACGATCCATTACATAACAGCAGGGTGAAAGATGCTAGCAGGCAAGGCATACATGGAACAGTGCATAGTATACAGGAACATCTGTGCCAAGTATGACCTGGAAAATAGGATATACCCCAAATTTGACCAAGCCTGTGGGACTTGCAGATACAGATGGACAAACTTGTGATGGCTAACCAACCGGACATAATAGTGGTGGACAAGCAGAGCAAGAAGGCCGTAGAGATAGATGTAGCAATATAGAGTGATAGCCGCATCAGGAAGAAGCAGCATGAAAAGGCTGTGGAATACCAAGTGCTGAGAGCTAGAGAGGAAGTGATCTATAACCTCCTTAGGCTAGCCAAGTTGCCATGGTGATGCACACTGGTAAGAAGTGAACCATCTTTGTAGTACAGGCCTCAGGAGTCCACACCTGTCTATTTTTAAAATACAAGTGGCAAATTTAGGCTCCACCCGGACTCTTCATAGTATGGAAACCACACCAAACATTATCAGAGCTCTGACACGAGTTACACATTACACATCCTGTCATCAAGTTCAATAGGATCCACTTGTTTTCTCTTTCATTTAATTTCAGCTTCTGTCATTCTCTGCAGCTTCTCTGTCTCCCCTTTGCCTATTTGTCCTTTCTGTTTTTGCTTCCATCATGTGAACACACACACACATTCACTGGGCTGAGCTCATCTAATTGGCATCTTATCAGCCATCTTGTGAGTGTGTCGTTATTATGACTTGAGTTGTTTCTATTCCCAGGACAGGGCTGACACTGAAATAGAACATTCACATGTAGCCTTTCTGCGTAGGTGTTCAGACATTCTTCTCATACCGGTTTCAGTAAATCATCATCATCATCATCCTTTTGCAATCTCATACCCTGAGCTCATCCCTCATATGATGCTTTGTTTTAAAATACGAGAGATTCATTTCAAACAATCAGCTATGCCAGGGTGAGATTCCTACTAGGCTGAGAAAACCAGCGTTCTTCAGACTTGTGGGATGTGGAAACTGCAAATGTTTTGCTTAATAATAATTTCATTATGCAAATGTTTTCGAGAGATCTGAAGGTTGTGCTTGTTCCTGTATGAAACTGAGACATATTTATGCTGAAAATAGGGGGTTTATGCAACTTCCATCTGTCTTTCTTCAACATTACAAATATCTAAATGTAACGCTTGTCTGGTTCCACGAACCAGAAGGAGAAAAAATACAATTCAAGGAGTTATTAGATACAGGCTGAGTATAAGTGCTTTATGTTTCTATTATTTTTTTCTGTTCTAGTCATATCATTATGGTAATGACTGTTATTCACTGTCGATTAGTGTCTCTGTTTTCTGTTTGTTTACACATGTTTTTCTTCTACTGTTTAAGTGGTGTTCATTGACTTTTCCCACCTCTTCTCTTTCTCTCCTTGCCTTTCTTACACAACTTTTAACAGTGGCCTCTCACACATGCACTCACTCACGCACAGACTAATGCTTCCAGCTATTAGCAAGAGAGAAAAACAATGAGACCAAGGTCTGTCCGTGTTCTCTCCACCCGGTGGAGCCTTTGATGGGGCCAGGGGTAGCTAGGGAGTATGGAGATTGGAGGGCCAAGGGGTGCTGTGGGGGCAGCAAGCAGCCGTTCCTCCTCCAAATCCTGTAACTCCATCTTGGGTCGTGAGCTGGGGGGAGCCGCAGGCACGTGCCACGAGAGCGCCAGAGGCCCCTCGGTCCTGCTGTTGCTTTTGGGTGATGCGGCGGTGCTAGCCTGTTTCTGAGCCCCACCTGTGTCGAGTTGTTTAGGGGGCCTCTGAGATGAAACAGTGAGATTTTGTACAGGTGCTGGTGCCTAAATGGACACGCACACACAGATGCACACAGACATAATTCTCAGAAAGATTTGTACAGCTGCGTGAAGGGGACCCCTCCCTTTCCAAATGCAGCGGCAGCCCTCTGTGAAGCACTCTCCAGCACACACAGATGACTGCTTCTCACTGAAACATTACTCCCCAGGTTACACAGGAAAAATACAGTTCACGGGGATGCTGCTCTGCTGCTACACTAATTACTTTTATTTGTTTATAAGCTCACACTAAAAAGGGATCCTCAGATTGTTAGCCTCACTTTTTATGATCCTTTCTTTTCGTGTTTTTAGGATGATTTTGGTATGCTTGTGTTTTGCTATGGCCGTGCTGTGCCAGTATTTCTAAATTCACATGTGTGTGCTTGAGGTATGCCAGAGAATGGGTCTTGGTGGGACGGCGGCAGTGAGTTTCCTTTGCGCAGACAGGTAATCAGCTCACGACACATGAAGTAAGTGGAAATTTCCTGCCCGTCTTTAAGGATCTCAATCTGGGAAATGATTCGTCATCGAGAGCTGCAGCTGCATGCCTCACTGCCACTCGCTGGGCAAAGCAGCCACTCTGGAACATCTGTCTCTCTGTTTCTTTCTCTCCTAAAAACTCAATTTTTTTATGCTTCTTCCTCTGTTTATTTTATTTTATTTTTGTAGGTCATTATTATTTACTATTTTGGTTCACTACACCCTTTTTTCTGTTCTGTAGAAGAACAAGTGAAAATTAACATCTGTAAAGCCGACTCCGAGGATGAATTTTGTTTAAAAAAATCTAATTTGGCCTTTCAAATAGAAAATATTTTACTGTCATTGCTTTTGTTTTATATAGGTTATGTGGCAATAAAACAAAATCATTAACATGAGTCAGTGTCAAGGCTTTGACCAAATTAAAGAGAAATATATACATATTTACTGAGGTCGTTTAGGGTCACCACTATTGTAATATTAAGGTAATATGTCAGTTACCATTAGAGGCCAGTGACTTCTTCCCTTGGTAGGGTCACCCATTGTTTTGTCTTTAGTTCAGCCTCACTTGTAGCTGGTAACAGCTGTAAAAGGCCCTTGCAATGCACTTAGATCACAACAATCTCATTCGAGATTCTTTAGATACACATCACCAATGCGTCAGTCATTACTACACTACTACTACTACACTAGAGTTGTTTCTGGTCAGAAAATAAGTTTAGCTTTTTTCCTGATTCAGGGTTTGGACTTGTATGATGTCACTCGTGTGCATATATTCTTTAAAAAAAAAAAAAGAAACACTTAAATCGCTTCATGTACAGTTTTTAAAACTATAAATTAGAATATTTTACAAAAAAATGGTTAAATGCATGAATTTAAAACACTCTCACATCTCCATTCTTCATAGATACACAACTGCCCTCACATCCACAGAAATGAAGAGATCACAACCACACCACACGTATCATGCTGCTCTCGACACACACGACACGACACGAACACTGCGTCTTTGCATTTTTGCCATTCACCACTCACCACAAGCCTGTCTTCCCCTCCCTCCATTCAGCCCACTCCAGATGTGCGAGGACACAGGGAGCCTAGTCATATTCAGTCAGCCAGTCACTTTCTCCCCAGAGTGAAAGTGAAACACCACCTGTGTGTCTGTCTGCGTGTATTTCAGTAGCCAAAGCCGTAACCCTCTGCCTTACCACAGGCCAGCCAGAAAGTCTCACTGATGGTTTCCCAAGCTGGAGGTGAACTGATGTAGAGAGACATCTATACACTACAAAAATCACACTCTCAGCATTGTTTTTGCTTACTCTTAGAAAAGATTTGCCAGTGCCATGACATAATTATTTTCCCCACTCAGGTCTGGTTTCAGATCAGCTTGGTTTGAGAATCAGATGTCATCTTTTTTTTTTTTTGGACAAGTTTGCCAGGATTTGTCTTTGCTTTCCATGCATACAACAGAATACATGTAGAATATTTTATAAACTTTTTTTTTTTTGTTTGCTAGATTGAGCAAATATCACAAATTGTACCACAAAAACAAAAATATCAGTATTGATCATGTAATTTATATACTCTGCTTAGATTTCACCAATTGCTATTACACAGACACAGAATGCAGTAAGTAATTTATCCCATTACTCTGTTTTTTAGTGAGTCTGTTCAAGTCATGTAACTTGTTAAAGTTAAATGACCGAACACTGAATCTGGACATGGCTGATAAAGAAATTCAGCAGATGTTTGAACTTTTGTTTCCAGAGATCATCAAACTGGCACCGTTTGTTCTCACGAGCTCATTCTGCCCGTGGAAGCTTTTCTTCATTTCTCTTTGCCGCACCATTGGGTAACTTTTGAGCTATGACAGTGGCCATTAGATTCGATTACTTAATAGGACTAGGCGTTGCCATCTCGAATGATTCAGCTCAGTACTTGCTTTGTGTGGGTTTTGAGGCATCATTTCGATTGGCTTGCTTCATGAATGTTTCCTCCTATGTGATACATTCAGCCATTTACCACAAGACACGTTACTGAGGCAGGACCACCACAGGCCTGGACCTGGGTGTGTGCCATATTGGGACTAAGTGGCCTTTTTACTGCCCGTGCTGTCTCCTTTTTTCTCAGCCACAGCCAGTGACTGCTCTTTTCAGCGACTGTGGTGAGGTCTGTGATGATCTTCCTCTGGGCCTGCTCACTGATGCCCACTTCCTTCAGAAGCCTTGCAGTGGAATTTCTCTGCCTCAGTTGCCAGGTTGGCATAGCACAGCTGTTTCCTTTTGCATACTTCATTGATGGCGTCTTCCCAAGGGACCGTCAGCTCAACAATGAAGATGCGCAGCAGGAGTCGGACTACAGAACCAGGTCTGAGTGCAGATTTGTCATAGCAATCTCTGGTAGGAAAGCAGGTCTCTGACCTTAGCTGACTCGCATTTCCCAATCCCTGGCTGCATTTAATGGACCCGAGTCAATTTCTCCTCTTCCCAGATGAAGGCTGTTGGCTTTGGAAGAGTTGTCTGGGCATTTAGTGGGATGGCATTCATTGTGACTTTCTTGTGCTCCATTGCTGAGGCTAGGTATTTCAATACTTGGTTGTGACACCAGGTCAGTCAGAGAGATCTCACAATCCACCAGGATGTGTTTGATGGTTGCTAGGGCTGCATACAGGGGAGGTACAGTATGGGTTTTCTGGAGAAGGCACAACACCGTATGTGGCTCTAATTATAAAATTTAGCTGGCAGGATTCCATATAACACAGCTCGCTCCAGATGGTTTTCCTTTTCCCTATGCCTTCCCACCTCATCCACTGGCCTTGCCTGGATTAGGTGACTGCTCTAGCATATCTGGCTGCTTCCTCCTGGCATTGCACCTATTCCACCACCATGTGACACTGTTTATTTGGAGTAGCCTTTTCCCATGTGGATGTTGTTGCTCCTAACCCAAAGCCCTCTCTGCCGTGTTGGACATGCCCCATGTCCCAGTGTCTGAAGTCATCCTTTGCATCTGCTAGTGCTGCATCCAGCTTCCACTTCTTCTCAGTTGCCTCGGTCGGAGCACTGCCGTATGCCAAGGGATGCTGGGACTCTATGATTGTCATCTCTGGCCGTGCTTTGGCACATTTGTACTTTTCCATCAGGCTTTCAGATAGGCAAGGAAACAGCTGCTCACACATCTTGGCAGCCCAAGTCACTTCCTTATTTGGTCATTCACCATATGATTGACATGGGATAAGGTGATGTCATAGTCACCATCCTGCTCCATAAATGGCCACATGAGGCAAGGCAGCAACTCAAAGTGGGAGCCCCCCAACCTCAGCTTCCCTGGAAGAGCTGTGTTGTTAATTTGTTTCCCATCTGAGTTGCTCCACCTCTTTGGCATTGTTGAAGGCTGCATTGTACCAAAGTCTAAGGCTCTTGATGGGTTTCTCAAGCATAGTTGGTACTGGCTCCCCACTAATGCAGAACGACTCCTTGGCGAGCTGACTTTTGATGATGAAGATGCTGTGTGACTTGCTAGGTTTGATCACCATTCGTGCCCAGATGATGCTACTTTGAAGCTAATCCATCAGGTGTTTGGGTCATGACTTTGTAGTTATTCTGATCATCATGTTATACACGTATGCCCTGACTGGGGGAAAGTGCCACCCATTCTCCCATGGTTGTCCTCCAATTACGATGCTTGAATATTCATTTCCATTGCCATGGTGAATGCCAGGGGAGAAACTGTGCAGCCTGACATTACTCCAATCTCCAGCTGCTGCCATGCTGTGGTGGTGCATATAACGTGTCATATATGCCTCTGTAAAAGTGCATAACTGTTCTGTCAGACTCTAAAATATTTGATCCTACCTTAAGAAGGTGCTTCCCTAAAACAATGACTTTGGCCTTGACGGCTAACTAACAGCAATGATCGCGCTAATAGAAATGTTCCCTTTCAGAGTTGTCTCCATGCTTTGGATAAGTAACATACATTCATTACAGCCCTAGAGTAAAGTTTTTTTCTTATCACAGGCTTGTGTTACGTCTTTAGATTGTTAAGTAAGAGGACTAACAGAATAAACCGTAAATATGATGCATACCCACAACAGGAGGCAACGTTAAAGCATCCCACTGACTATTACTCCATCATTCCTGCCTGTCAAATGCTGACTAAACTTGCTCACTCCACAACAAATCTCAGAGTTTGTGCTCAAAGTGTAGGTCAAGAGGCCAGTGAGACAAACAAACCTTTGTCTGTCTTTCTGTTTGGACAGGGATTTGTTCCGGAAAAGCCTTCACTCTGTCTGTCTCTGTCCTGAGGTGTTTATTTGTACTTGGGCTCCCACCAGCACCTCAACTGTTTACACTGTTTATTTGAATTGTTTCATTTTATTTTCCATAAGAAAAAAAAAGAAGCTGTTTTTAGCTTCCTCTTGTTTGGACAATGCTAGTTTGTTTCTTGGCCTATAAATATTTTTACACTGGCAGCCGGATAGACATCCTTCCCATAACTGGAAGTCAATCAGTCAGTTAAAGGAAGACGCTGGTCTGGATTCTGTTTTTATTTACTCTATTGCCATGTTGCTCTGGGTAATTGCTGTGGTTTCATGTCATTCTATGGAAATGCCTATTTTTTCAGTGCGTTTCAAATAAGAGAATATGTTATATTTGAATAATTACATCTTCTTGAGCCATCAATTTGGCAATATTTGTTTTTTTGAATCAATTATGTAGAAGTCCAAGCACCACATAAGTGGTTTGATACTCTGTAGCAAGCAGAATGCAGAAAGCATTTTTCATTAAAATTGCTCACTGGTGTTACCTTTCAATAGCCATTTTTTTTAATATAATATCTTATATTAAATAAAATATAATATATAATAAAATATAATATTATTATTATTAACTAATTATACTATATCCTCTATTGAAATTTTGATTGTTATTTATCATTATTAACTCCCCTTTTACCATAAATGGCTCCAGATGGTTTATTATCACACTGCCTTATTAAAAGTAGCAAAAGTCAATCTCCTGATTTGTTGCATCATTATTATTGTTATTATTTAAACATTAGAAAAAGCAATACGTTTTAAGACAATCCCAAAATTGTACACTTGTGTGGGAAAATATTCCATATAACAGACTGGTCAACATCTCTGTTAGTATCCTCATTACAAAAGTGCCATGGATTATATGTGTACATGTAGTAGTGTAATTCCCTTCCCAGTATCTTTCCTTATTCCTATTTTCATTGACTCAGAGAGAGTCTGAAAGCACTTTCTTAGTTCATATCCGCGACCTCCCTCCAGTCTTGTAGCATCCTTCCAGATGGTTCACTAGTGTCCCTGCAGGAGTAGTCTGGATGTTAAGGGTCGACAACAGAAAGGTTAATCAGGATCAAAGCTCGGACCCTCCAGCCTTGTTCAGAACCAGCAAAGCACACTGCTCTGTTTTTACAAAACATCCTCCCTGCCATTAGTGCTGTGTCACCAGGCGAGACCTTGTATCTGTGCATGTGAGAGAAGAGTCACAGTTTTCAGGAATACAGAACACACACCAACACGCTTGCATATTCAGTTGCATGAATTCACCCAAAACAGAGGTTTGTGTGACAAGTCTCATTAACCACGTCCTGACTCAGGGTGTATTTTGAGGAAGTCGGGCCTGGCGGACCCCTGCTTACTCATGCTGGAAGTGCCAAAACAGAACTGTCCTGCTCAGACATTCACTAAAAGGCTAATATGCGTGTTATCCTCCATATAAGGTTATGTGTTCATGTGGTTCCCCCCCCATTGTAGCTTTCGGTCCATTGGTCTCCTAGTAAATATTGAAATAAAGTCAGAGGAAGAAAGGAGTGGTTTGCATGATAGCACGTACTGCGGGATATTGGTCAGTTTTAATTTCGTTTGATCCAAAATGCAAGTTTTCATCATTGGCTGCTTCTTTTAATATTATTATTCTACTTTGGAGTTATACAATCTTTGATCTTTGCTTTGAAAAGGTTGGTGAACCCTATTCTAACAGAACTGATCAGCCCATTAAGATTTCAGAACAGACTCAACAAAAGCAGTGAGGTGGTGGGCTGAACTGGTGACGACCGCAGTAAAATCCATCAGTCTTGCACTCTGAGTCATCTCGCTTGGGGCAGAGCTATAACCTAACCTTAAGTGGCGTGATGTGCGACCTGACCCATTCCCTCTATTATAAACCACAATCTGAGAAAGGGAGTGCCGCTCAGCCACCGTTGCTCAGCTTGGGTGGTTTCCCCTTCTTTCTCATTGCGTGTGGATACCCCAGAGAAAATTGCACAACATCAAATTAACCAAGTCTTCATTTTTTCCACACAAAGTGATGAACACTCCACCATACATGTGGAAGTTTGATTTTCCTCTTACTCCTTTCCTCTAATTTGCCCACAAACTGCTATTTTTTTCTATTTGCTGGTCCTAAAATAGCTTTAGTTGGATGGGGGAAAGTGGTCTAACTTAGAAATGAATGTTTCTCTTATATTTCTTTCACTCTCTCTGACAGTGGGCACTTTGTGCCGAGCTTGTGTGTTTGTTAAAAATAGAGTTTACTCAGTAGAGCACTTGAAAAGTTTTCGCTACCTGCAGACATTTCCTGACTAGGGCCATATTTCCTACCCTCTGCTAGATCAACAGGCATCTAAATTCGGGCAGTGACCTGCCCTGACTGCTTCCTTTGAGGGGGCTGGGTAGTGACGAAGACGACCCGTGCCGGATGAAGAAACGGGGGAAACCGAGAGAGAAGAGCAGCGGGGTTGTGTTTGATGAAAACCCGGTCTGTTTACTACAGGCTAAAAATACTACTCAGCCACATTTGTCACAGGGGTGTGTGTGTGTGTGTGTGTGTGTGTGTGTGTGTGTGTGTTTCCCCAGCCCCAACAGCTGAAGGCTTGAGTGTTAAGAGAGACTCCCAGATTTCTGAGGGGGACAACAGGTGGGAAAGTCGGCATGTGGTTCTGTTTGTACTGTACATACTGTATGTCTGAGTATGTGTAGTGGCTTAAAGCTCTGTGTGTGTGTGTG
>VOQJ01013886.1:17942-28249 GCA_015052665.1 Apistogramma diplotaenia | reverse complement strand
AAAAAGATTATGGGAAGAAAAGAGGAAAAAAAAAAAAAAAAAGGAAGAAGAAGCAGAAGAAGCCATGGCTGATCAACAGCATTCTGGGCACAAATAAATTAAATACACATCTTCACTTCCCATTTAGAACTAAAACAGGAAGTCCCAAGCAGCCTGAATAAATTAATAACAAAATATTTACCTGTGTACATGTGGTGTGTCTGACAAAAGCCACGTGGAGTGTCACAAAGCAGTGGCGGCATGTCACTGACATTCATTTTTAAAATTTCACAAATTATTGATACCTGTGCATAGAAGTGGAAAGCTAAGGCATTGGGGGGGAGGGGGAAGAGTATGAAGAATAAAATATATTTGGAAGATTGAAGTATCTTGAATGCAGGGTGGACAAAGAGGCGTGTAATATACAATGATATGTGAAAGAGTGCGAGTTATGATCGGTGATTTAGAATCACAAAAACCTTTGAAGGTGACGCTGTGAGCAAACATTACTTGGACAGCAAATTATCCGACTACCCTTTATGCATCTTTGCCGCCGTTTCTCATAAAAGGCGAGATGAGTTAAAGAAACAGCAAACAACACACGAATGACACGAATCGCTCCAAAGATGAGTTGGCAGCTCTGCCCGTTCAACTGAAACACGGCGTTTTAGTCCAAAAGAACAGAAGCGTTGGTCTCGTTTGTTTAGTTCGACGTTATTAAAATGAGTTTTAGATATTAGACATACATACACAGTGCATGAATTGACATGAAAATGAAAGCATGTATGTACATGTGTTTCCTTTCTCTCTTCTCCTTTGCGATGGTCAGATGAACTCTTCTGGGCGACCCACAGCTTCCCTCGGGGCCTCTGTAGCTGAGCTCGTCTGTGTTGACAGCTGTGTTGAGAAACTCCTGGTCATCGTTACAGGTCAGTTGCAAAGCTGGTTGTTTTTGGATAAGTCCAAAGGCTGCAGCATGTTTCAGGCCTCCTTCAGCAATGGAATATCTTGCAAAGAAAGGCAAAAAATAATGTGATTGGTATAAAAACAAGTGCTTTAAATAAGTAGAAAGAAATGAGTAGAAACATAGCTTTACCATCAGAGTAGTCCATCTCAGAGTCCAGAGACAGGCTGTGCTGATCGCTGCCTCCAGACGGCCTTCGTTGTGATGATGAAGTGCCTGCTGCGGCACCTGCGTGCTCCAAAGCCCAGGTAGAGGAAGAAGGAGATGAAGATGATGAGGATGGTGGTACCGGATGGACCACGGCCATCTCAGACTGCTGCTCTTTGAGGGAAGAAGGCCTAGAGGGGCCAGCCTCTGGCGCTGTAGCATGCTGACCCTCAGACAGCACTATCTGGACTCGGGATTCTGAACTGAGAGCAGAAGCTCCACTGCTGCTCACAGCCTCCTCGTACGAGGGCAGAGTCACCTGCACCCCCTCCACCATGATAGACACAGGCTGTCCTGACACCCCCTGATCACGTCTAGGTGTGGAGGACAGGAGAACAGTTAAAACATTTCTATCACTAGTTCCCATAATCAAAGCCTGAGGAGTTTGAGGGCAGACTCACCGATGGAGGGACTTAAGTTTTGGCTGAAGCAGCACAAACAGCACCACCAGAAGCAGGATAAAAGCCACCGAGCTAGCTGTGGATGCCACTATGGATAACGTTGGCATCCCCAAAGGCAAAGCTGGATTGTGGTCTGCGCGGCAGACAAATAGTTAATATCGTTTTTCTGTACAAAATTTTGGAATTATTAGCTGAAATATATTTTCCTCATCTTCACCTTGCTTCATGATACAGCTTAGCTTCATTTGGCTGTCCCATTCCCCGTACTGACAGGTGAGATATTTATAGTCACCCTTCAGAATATAGCCTTCATCACAGAAATATTCAATCACAGTGCCATGAGAAAGTCTTTGGCATGGGGAAGGGTGGCAGGTGTAGCCTCCGTTCTCTGGCTGATATGGAGGCTGGCACACTGTCCAGGAAAGAAATAACAGATGACAGTGACGGGACTGCAGAACAGCGAACACAAAGGTGATTCTAAAATTATTGTGAGAAACTGAACCAGCCATCACTATAAATACTGAAAAGAGTTAAGTCCCAGCAGGATGGAGAAACCTTTATCACTATCAGACATTTCTTATCTAGCAACGAGCATTAACATCACATCTGCTGGAGGTCCAGACTCGCCATGTGTCTCTAACCTCCTGTGGGGTTGGTGTGTGTGTGTGTGTGTGACACAAGTCTCTGACTAAATGAAACAAAGAGCATTAAATTACCATTACTGTGTATGCAGCGAGGAGGCTCGGCGGACCAGTGTCCCAGTGTGGTGCAGGTAACAGTCCTAGATCCGTCCAGGAGGTAACCGGGATTGCAGGTGTACTGCAGTACTGTACCGACTGGGAAGAAGCTCCTGTTGGCGTCTGTCAGATTAGCCGAGCCGTGCGGCACCATCGAGGGTCTTCTACAACCTTAACAAGGGGGCAAAAAGAAAAACGCAGTTCACAGCTGTAATCAAATTATAGTTATAACAGATGAGAAAAGCCCTTTGAGACAGTCAGCTAGGTCACTTTTACCTTGCTCAATGAGGCAGCTGACCGGCATGACGGTGTCCCATTTCCCGTACTGACAGGTGATGAATTTATATTCTCCCTTCAGAATATAGCCGTCGTCACAGAAATACTCAATCACAGTGCCATGAGAAAATCTTCTGCAGGGAGCGGGGTGGCAGGTGTAGCCACCGTTTTCTGGCTGATATGGAGGCTGGCACACTGTCCACGAAAAGAAAGAAAGATCCGAGGATATTACTATTAATAACTGCATTAACTAACATCGCAGACTACGATGTACCTAAGAATTAGGTGGATTCAGAATTCACGGGATGCTTGCCTTTACCGTCACTGTGTATGCACCGAGGAGGTTCAGAGGACCAGTCTCCCAGTTTGGTGCAGGTGAGGAAAGTGAGTCCGGCTGGCAGGTAACCAGGCTCACAGCTGTACTGTAGTACAGTTCCCACAGGAAAAAAGCTCCTGTTGCTGTCTGTCACATTAGGAGAGCCGTGCTGCACCATGGACGGCCGTATACAGCCTTTAAAAAAAGACAGGAGGGGGTGTAATGACAGGAAAAGGTGTTTGTTATTCATTACATTTTAATTATTAACAAGTAAAACAAAGTGCTTTACACCAGATTAACAGAACAGAAATGTATGACAATCAACACGATTCATTTGAAATAATGTGTGTTAAAGAATTTTATAAATGAAGAATCATCGAAGGCTGTCAAGAGCATCCCCACAAAAACCAAATGCCTCTGCCATGCTCACGTTTAAGACTGACCTCTGACCTCTAACCTCTAACCAGATGGGATGAATCTGAGGACTGACCAACCTTGGCTTACACAATTGATCTGCATGGGGCCGTCCCACTCTCCATCCTGACAGGTCAGATAGTTATAGTCCCCACTGAGCATGAAGCCCTCATTACAGAAGAACTCAATCACAGTGCCGTGGGCAAACAGTCGACAGGGGGACGGGTGGCAGGTGTAGCCCCCGTTCTCGGGTTGGGAGAGAGGGAGGCACGCTAATGAGAAGAAAAGAAATAACAGTGGGGTTGGTGAATACATTTATGTATTAGAAAACTTGGCGACAAAAAATATTGGACACTGAAATGCCACATAATTAAAATGTGAAAAAAAAAAAGATGAGAGAAAGATTTTAGGTTAATTGCTCAAAACATATTAACTACTCACTACTTTATAGATCAGAAAAAGAAGACAGCAGGGGACAGAACATCTTACCACCACTACGTATACAGCGAGGAGGTTCAGAGGACCACCGTCCCAGTGTGGTGCAGGTGAGGATGTGAGGGCCATCTGGCAGGTAACCAGGGTCACAGCTGTACTGCAACACTGTGCCCACAGGGAAGGAGCCCCTGTTGGTTTCTGTGAGGTTTACCCAGCTGTTCTGAACCATGTATGGCCTCACACATCCTGGGAAGACAGAACAAGGGAGAATGATACACAAGGAAATGCAGAAAGGTGAGTGGGTCACTAAAATAAGTTTAATAAGAAGATGCACATGACAAATTCTGAGCAAATTTAATGCCAAATATATGATAACATCAGGCTTAAAAGGCACCATGGATACCATCTAACACACTTAATTATGCAGGCAACAGTGCAAACATCTAATGCACTTTTAGGCTGCAATGCCATCACAATTTGATAATTCTTTACTTTTGGCATGGCTGAATAATAATCATAGCCCCAATGATTGAAGAACAGGATACAGAGCCTGTCTAATGTTTTCAATGCAAATTCTTCAAATTGCCCTACAAGTGAGAGTTGACCTACTAATTTAAGTATAATGATTATATAGCTGAATTATTGAGTTAATACCTAAACTATATAGATCTACTTTATTAGGGCTGCAACACAGCAAACTAAAAATAAATCTACTGTGCAGTAGTAGAACGTATCTGCTGATATTCACTCATTTAATATGTCATTACAAAGCTGGTTTGAAAGGTTTCTTCTGAGAAAAAAGGGTGAACATGAATGATGTGCCATACCTGACCCTTGCCCAGTGGACACTACAGTCAGAAACAGCAGCAACACGAAGGACCGTTTAGTGGCTGAGGAGTGGGCCCGAAAGGCTTTTGGTATTGACTCTACCATTCCATTGCACATCTTCCCCTTCAGAGTCAACTCAACCTGGCAGAATCGGAAAATAATATTATTACAGTACAAAAGTGTCAATACACAGTGGTTAAAAGGTAATCCTCCACAGCTTCCATATGCTGACACCTGCCTGGTGCAGGTACACTGCAGAGCTTGGGCAGCTGCCAGCGAAATGGGTGTGATTATGGGCAAGTGCTACAATGACAGCACTGTAAAGATGCTGGTATTAGCATTTGGCAGAATAGCGTTAAACTAAAAGCAACACCAATAACTCACTTTCATGGCGTAAATATGCACCGTTTAAGAAGCAATTGCTTCATCAAACTTCATACGACAGATAAAACATAACTACGGTGGTTCCGTACACACCGATTTTCCCTGTTTCGTTTTTAGCATCCATAGCTCATTTCGATAACGTTACAGGGAACAAGGCCGAGACAAAACACAAAGAGTATGAAATGTTTATAAGTGGCTACCATAGGCCACGAAAATATATCATCCAACAAAGCACATTACCTGATTTCATTGTTACGATGGGTAGTCAATATTAGCATTTTAAAGCTTGCTACCTAGACATAAATGGCTCGTTATTCAACCTTACTTACCACTAAAACACGGCCTCGAAACCCCCACCGTCGCACCCTCAAAAAGCAGACATGAATACGCAATACTCCAGCTTCGCTGAAACAATTTAACTCTACAGCAAAAACAACAAAAATATAATTTAAAGCGCAGAGCGGTACCACCCCAGCTAACCACCAGCTAGCTCCAAGCTTGACGCGCTACACTAGCCGCTAGCCGCATTGATTGAAGCGTCAGCTGAGCCGCATCAATTTCGTTCAGTAGCCATAGTAACAGCTGTCCATAGCTACCTCATAGGAAGTGATTGCGTCCTTAGTTACCAAACATTTAGCGGACAAGTCTTTCACTGTGGTTAGTTACTTAATAGCTACAAATACACTGCTGTAACTTTAGATTTGAAATTTAGCTTAGAAAACACAGTATGGAAATCATCAGAGGCAGTTTAGATGACATTTCCCGACCTGTGTCGAGCGAACAAACAGGCAGCCGCGTGTCCAGCGTATCATTATCACATAGCGACAGAAATTGTCCTACAGCTCCGTTTTCCCTAGTTGTTTTGCCCAACGACGCTTCAGATATTCAGGTAATTAAATAAACTCGACATATTGCATATCCCACACAAACTGCAGATAACATCTCATAACGTTAGAAAACAATTTCCCGCAGATTCCGAGCAGCTCTGAAGAAACCACAGCGGACTTCTCTGCTGGAGATCCTGGCAAAGGTAACTGTTAGGCATGATGGAGGGATGCAGCTGAACTATGGTCCGGTTTTAACGTAGTTAGCTTTCTTTGTAACGGAATATTTGCGCTGCATTTAGATCAGTCTCACACTGATGCTTCCGAGGAAGACGAACATTTTAACCTTCAAAGAGCCATTGAAGAAATGAAAAGACTTGACGAGATACTGTCTGCAAAAATCTGCAAACAAAAAGAAATCCGACGACAAAGAAAAGAACTTCAAGCAAAACTCTGGCAAGAGTTCTTGGTTGGCACACTTTCATCTGTTTTAAACTAAAATGTGTTGATTATCTTATCTCTTAAATGTGATGTTATAGTGTGCATATTTTTTCTTGTCTGCAGCAGAATAGACCTGAAGGTCACTCGGAATCTGCTCAGGAAGCTTTAAACACAAGGTTGTTTTTAGCTTTGGAAACACAAAACGGTAATATTCATATAAGCAACAATTGTGGAAAAGTGTACTTCATATCATCACACGCCTCTGATAATTACGGTCTTATCATCTTCTAGGGCCCGATGAGGAGGATGACTTTGTACCTGTGTTTGACACTCAGATTCCTGAGCACGAGCAGAATGGAAACAACCAACGCTTGGAGCCAAGTGAGCTTGTGGAAAGTTCTCATTTGTAGTGCCAGAATTGTGCGCTTGATGGCGCCATAAGCTCGGGGAACCTGATCTTTTGTTTTCGTTTTGTTGTTTTGTTTTCACTTCAGCCTGTTGCAGACGCTAGTGTTACTAAATGAAATATTACAGCAATTTTCCAAGAATTGAATGTATAACAATGTGCCCAGTGTGACTCATAAAAGGTTTCCTGATCAAGATCATGTGACTTTTTTTATGATATTGATTCCCCAAGAAATAAATTCCCTCCCCAAAACAGCAGGCCAGGAGCAGTGAGGAATTCAGTGCTTATTGCTCCATTCAGAGGATACTTAAACAGATTAGCTTATTTCCACCAGGTCTAAGAGGCCTAAGATTTAGTTCAAGCATGGTCCCTCCACCCACTATGTCACCTCACTAGAATATTTATAGTCTATTTCTTTAAAAATCAATAAATAAATAACATTACCAGAGTTGTGACTGATACTTGACAGGTAAAAAGAGGCTGGACACCTTGACATTTGAAGGAGAATATGAAGATACTGGGGAAGACCAATTTGAAAGCAGCCACTCTGGAGATTCCAGAGGCATGAATAAACAGAAGGACTTTGTCAAGAAAAACATTGAGGTATGTCAAAGTTCACACCGAGCCAAACGGAGTGCTGGGATATATCGCATGACTTAAAGCAAGTCTTTCCACTGTTGGTTTTTCCACTGAGGAAAATATTTGGCCTCTTGTTAAAACCTCCCCTAAAACAAAGCAGAATTTATACACAATATGACAACACTAAAAAGCAAAGAAAAGTCGGGCAAATAATGATTATCAATTTCTTTTCCCCCCCTTTACCAAATGTTGTGTAATGCAATAGCTCGTAAGTGGTGAAAGGGGTGAAGTGCTTTTGACCCAGGCAGAGAAAAGGCGTTTGACCGAGCTCCTCCAAGAAACTGATGAAGAGGAAGACGTCAGTGCCAGAGGCGCAGACACCAAGGTAGGCTGACATGAAGCCCTAACAGGCAACATATGCTGCAGAATGAGTCTCTCTTTTTCAAGTTTCCTTATAATCACCCTTCATGTCTCAGAGGTCTTGTGCAAGAGCACAGTTGGAGCAGATTATCTCGTCCACTGCCTCTTCTACCAGCATTTTTACATAAAACAATAAACTTGCTCATAAATGTAATAATGTCAGACACATGGCCTCACGTTGTGATATACAGAGGAGTTTAGGGTTGAGTCTGTGACTGTGAGGTGCCCAGGTCCTGTGGGCTGCAAAACAAGTCCATATCATCACCCCTGCACCGCCGTGCTCGACCGTTGTTGGGATGAGGTGTTTGTGCGGATATGCTGCCACTTATGTTCTTCTCCCTGTGGGAGTAGTAATGATATACAGAATTTGTCATATGGGCCTGTGAAAGCTTTCTTTCTCGCAGGCATGTAGGTGGAAATATATTATTATCTCACATGTGGTTCACGTGGAACGCTCGTTGTCATCCCTTCATTTTCTAATTGTGTTTTCAAAACTATTCCCTCTGCTGTGTTTCGGCAAAATTCAGAAGCCAGGATCCTTAATATGGTCCTACAACTGCTCACACTGTGCTGAGAGAGCTTAAAGCTAAGTGAATGGAGCTTTTGTTTTCCTTTGAGGATTCATCTGAGACCCTGCCACCTGGATTTCCCTGTGAACCCACGTACTCCATTCGAACGTCAAATGATTTTATTTTCACTTTTAATTTGCCTTAATAGCACTTTTGGCAGCTGCACGGCCAGTTTGAAGTCAGATGAAATGAAGCCTATTGGAATGCAAGAAGAAAAGAAACTGCTTACCTTTAACATGTGGTTCCATTTAGTTCGACTCTGACAGCTCTGCATCCGTAGGCTGGCTTGCCGATGTTTTGTAATGTCTCGCTGCTCTGTTTGCGATGCTTGCCTTGACTTTTAAAACAATACTCATGTCTTTTTTTTTGGTGGCAGATGCCAAACTGAGGGGAGCGCAGATGCTCTCTGTCTTTTCGTTGGCCAGAGGAAGACTTCCTGTTATTGCAAGACATGGTATTATGAATAGCAATAACGGAGCAGGCACATTACTTATGTCACCACGACTTTGGCAGTGATCTGTCTTTAGCTTTGAGGACTTCACCAAGTTCTTGGTAGAATCTCTTGGGAGACATCAACCAAAGGCCGCTGCTTACTGTTTGCCTCACACGTTGATTTTGATGTTGCAGAGTCCCATCCGTACAGGCTCCGCAGTTTTGTGCAACCCAATAAATCAGGAACAGTGAGTAATCGCAGAACACTTGCAGTGGAGGAGCTTGGACCTTTAGCCTTTGTGTGAGAGCCTTTTACTACATCTGGCTATAGGAAGGTCCATCAGCATGTAGCATTATTGAAATGACTGAACTTTGAACAGCCATGAAAGGTTTCGTTTCTCTCTATGGATATAGTATCTGTATGATAATTAGATTGACTTGAAGTGATATAAGCACAACTTCAGAAATTTCTCCACCACCAGTGGGACAGATCAGACAGAGTAGTGCCCAGCATGCCACTCTATCAGCTTTAACTAAAGATGGAAACAGTGTAACTATCAGTGCGACTCAGTTTAGGGTAAAAACTAAAGTTCTGCTTCAAGGGTTTGTTTTTTTCTTTTTCTATGAATTCCTCTCTTCCAAGGTGAGCAGCAGGAGGATTAAATCACTCTGTGCTTGATATTTTTACCTATTGTCTGTCAAAAACTCACGTTCTGTCATGCAATGGAACAAAACGCATGCATGTGAACAAAAAGGACATACGAACCCTGCCCGAAGTCTGGCGTCGAGATATTCTGCCACATCCAAGTTAATAATTGCAGCGGCTGAAACAATGGAACAGCTCTACGTACGAAGCGCTAATCAGTGTCGTAAAAAATGTGGGTCTCGACATCTAAATTTTTGCTTTGTGATGTGGTCCACCTAGTTAATAGACCCCAATGTTTGCTGTTTTCTTCTGCCAATTTTCCTCAGAAGCCCCTTCCCAGTGTTCAGAGGTTACAGCTGCGTTCTTTGGAGAGTTATGATCGTCTTTGGCATGATAGCCTTATTGCAAGATCTTATCTCACCACTGCGCTGTGATGAGCTCACCATCCATCCATTGTTTCCCACGTGAGCCGCACTGCGATAGACAGTCACTCCGAGGAAGAGGCATTTGTCAAAGTTTGGCAGTTGCCCCATCCAGAGGAAAATATTAGGACCTAAAGTTGTATTGCTCTCTTTTTTTTTTTTGTGCTTCACTCTTACAGTGCTGCTAGATTACACGCAATGGTCCTTGCTTTTCTTTCAGGAGACAATGTGGGCTGTGTCTGTCCTGACAGGACAGGGTTACACCCCAGAGCCCTCTGACCTGGAGCACCTGATTGACATTGACTCCAAAATTCGCCTTCTCCTTCCCGTCAAAGAATTTCACTCTGTGCAAAGCTCTTACACCAACTTGACCATGTCACAGGTACGTATCCAGCGTGACGCTCTGTAGTAGATCTGTACGAGTGGGTTATTACTCTATGACTGAAGGTGATTAAATGTTATTACAATCTTATTACAGCTCAGTAGGGCACTGCTGGTAACATCTTTTAAAATGTTTTATTATTAGACCTCAGGAAATCTCACCCATATTTCTTTTTTGTTTGGGGGGGGGGGGGTAAAAGCCACTGGGGTTTTTTTTGAAATAGGTGTTTTGACTGGTTTTTCGCC
>VOQJ01013881.1:19509-31714 GCA_015052665.1 Apistogramma diplotaenia | reverse complement strand
AGAGACGATAGAGAGGAGAGCGGCGGAGGAAACATGTCAGCAATTATCCACTTCTGTCACAGCAACGAGAGCTGAGGGTTTTTTCTAACTCCTGATTCCCACTCTATTCCAGTAGGTGGCGGTAACGCAACACTAAGCTGGTTTCTTGGCTAAACCCACAAGAAGAAGAAGAAGCCGGAGCACTGTAAAGCAGCTAAACAACGTTTAATGGATCGGATTTAATTTTTTCATTATTTTCCGATACCCGATACCGTAATTTAGGTCTGGATCGGACCGATACAGAATATCGGATTAGCGCATCCCTAATTGTCACCTTAATTTCATGCATGAAAGAAAATGTATGTTAAGGATAATATTCATGATTTTAAATATCTAGTCTGATATCTGACAGAAAAAGGCAAAAATAATTCAATACGACTACAGCCTGGTCCTCCCCGAGAATGTGACGTGAAATGTAGACAAAGTGTCTTCAGTATTTACAAATCATGTAAAGTCTCCATTTTACTTACAAAAGCACACAAGGATGAAACTGAATGCTTTGCATTTGCAACACACTTTATGAAAATGTTGGGACAGGAGCAACAACAGAGGTGAAAGGTCATAAAAGCCCTGGTGGAACATATCAGATCTCGGGAGGTTAATTAGTAACATGACTGGCTATAAGAAGACCATCCCACAGAGGCCCTGCGATGACAACATGAGGGGGGATTCTCCACTCTGCGAAACTGTGGGCAGCCACGAATATTAACCACGTGTTAATAAATATATAAAGTCTTTAATGATTTGCTGTTCAGCACAGTGAAAGTGGAGTTCAGATAACACTGAACATGAAGTCTGAGGCATTTCTAAAATGTCATCATGGCTTAAATGCAATACATCTTGTCCTGTAGGGAGGATCCTGCCGACAGCATGATGTATGCATGATCAAGGCAAAGTAAACTATAGTGCATGCTCATGGTAATAATGGAACATGGCCTTCAATACAATAGTGTGCATCTCTCGTGTGATTTTAACACATTTCAGACAGTGATGGAGCTCAGAGGGCTAAACCATGTGAGGCGACACAGGAGTTCGTGTTTCCTCGGCCCTGCACTTCCCATTCAAGACATGCATCCCTGCACATCGGAAAACCTGTGAAATCAAATGTCCCCTCCAAATGTTCTGAATATTTTAGTGTCGTGAAAAGCATTCATAGTTGATAAAGTATTTAAAAAGTTTAAAGTTTAAATCTTCAACAGGAAATTCATCCCAGCCTGCGTGAAGGAGGCATTTGAGGTGAGGCAGCGGCGGGGACAGCAGGCAGTGGATGGAGGAATCTGCTTTGATATTATTTGAAGGGATTAGTTTACTATCATTTTCAGTAGCAGATTGCCAATCTTTTCTCATCTGACAGGAAAGAAGCAGCATCAGCAACAATCCTAAGCCTGTTTTTGTGATTGTTTTCCAACCCACAACAATGTTTGCTCAAATGAAATATTGAAAACTCCTCCCCCACTTGTTCCCAAAGCGCCCCTCCTTAGTCCCGTGGGATTATTTTAATCTTTAGTCTGGCACAGCTCAAGCTTCTGTCAATGAAATTCCATTTGACTAAATCAAGATGTGTTCTCTTGATTTAGTCAAATGGGGCACTTTGATAATTGCAGCAGTGGACTTGGGCCACATTAATAGCATGTAGAGTATATATTTACTGGCATTGTGACTGGCAGGGTCAAGACTGATCCCAAGAGGTCTACTATTATTCACCAGGTCAGGCAATCAAGACAATTGATATGCCATTAGCAATATTAATAAATTCCCCTTCAGATCAGTTTTCTCCAGCCATTTAGAAAACACACCAAAACATGTGCTATTGTCATGGAGGGGGCAAACAGCTTACTTCCAACTGTGCAAAACAAATGGCTCAACGTGCTGCCAAAATTGATTATCTCACTACCTTTTAGGCAAATTTGCCATATGTTCAAGGCTCATCGTTTTAAAAAGATATCCACCAGAACAGCAGCCGGTTTCTTCAAAGGAGGTTGAATAATTTGGTGTGAACGGGGTTTACATGGCAGCGAGCTCCTCTGGTGGACGTTCAGATCTGCTCAGTTACCTGCAGAAACACCAGTCAAATACTGGAAAGACAAAACAGAGCAAATAAACAGAGCTGCACTTCAGTTTTTTCATTTACTTAACAACGCTGAGCTGCAACCCAATAAGCTCCTGTTGCTTACTGATGTTACCATGTTATAATGGTCTGTCTGTCAAATCTGGGTTCTTAAAATTTCAAGATTTAGTTGATTTAAAGATTTAGATTTTTATGTGAAAGCAAAACAGAAAATGCTACCTTTACCAGTACGAAATATATTTACTGAAGATTTACACAGAAGGCAATTCTGCTTTTGCACGCACCACATTAAAGCAGAGGTGTGTGTCTATATATGGAATTAAGCTGTGGAACACCTTGGATTTTAAGTTTAAGTGTTGTACCAGTGTTTGGAAATTTAAGAAAATGTATAAGGAAAAAAATATTGGAATATTATTATACTAAATAAATGTAAAATATGGAAGGCAGGATAATTATGTATGTATTACATATTTTGTGATTGGTAGGGTAGGGATTGGGATTTCTGTTCATAATGCAGTTGATCTTTTTTTTCATTATGTTTGAAAGAAAGAGAAAAAAAAGAAGAGAACAAACTGATGTAATATGACATGACATGAACGAAATAATCGAAACTAAACTAAAACTAAACTTTTTGTTTTTTGCTTCCTTGTTAATTGCGAAGGTGAAACGGATCCTTCTTGTTCTGAAACTCTTATGCTTGTTATACCGATTGAGAATCAATCCTGCTGCCTGCAGCGAGGCGCAGAGGAGCTGTGCAGGTGGAGATTCAGAGCTGCAGCTAAGTGGCTAAAAGGGAGAATGTGAGGTCTTTGGACAACAGTATGGACACACCTGGTGAGCTGGTAAAGACCTGGCTTCTGCAGGTCTTTTTTGCTTTGTTTTTTCAGGGAACATTAAATCTGGAGACTAATTATAAGCTGAGACATTCAGGACTCGTTACTGTGAGCTCGTGTTTTCTGTCTAGTTGTTGTTGAGTCTACTTTACTGTTGCCACTGTTGCTATTTGAATCCACCCATTGTGAATAAAGACGCTGTTTGAATTATTCCTTTCTGTTACTCAAAGATATTTAGGTTTTTGTTTCCTAAACTCTTCACATTTTTCTGTTTTCTACTTTAGGGAGCCAAGTTTTTTTCTTGTTTTGGCTCCTGTAATAAATAAATTATATCTTATCATCTTAAGAGCGGCTTTGAGTGACAGCAGTGCTGATGGAGGCAGATGTGGCCTGTAGCTGTCTCCACTGTGTTTGTGCTGCTGATGTCATTTTAATGTCATTATGTGACTGGCTGTGAGGTTCTGCCCAGCCGGCCCAGGCAGCACGCTTCATCACTGTGATGTCGGCATCACCGAGGAACGTCGTGGATCGCTTTCATTCTTCAAGCATACGACATCAGCGCCCCGTGCTTCATGTCCATGTGTCCATATGCACCAAGAGTTTGATGAGGGCTCGATGCAGTGGGGGGGGCAGTCAGTGTGTGTGCTGTCACTTGGTTTTGCTCCACTGACACTGGTGCAGGCTGTAACATCACATTTCTATAGTTTGATGTGAGCTTTGATCTCCCTGTGCTGGTGTTCTCAGGCCCACAGTGCAGACATGCAGCCACACTGGAGACTTCATGCTGCTCACAGGTGCTCTGCTCTGATACAGGTGGACGCCTCCTCTCACAATGTGTATAAAATGTTCCAAACTATCACATATCAGCTGTAAAGTTTTAGTTCAACTAGACTTCACATGATAAACTCTGTGTAAGAGCAGTTCATGTCAATTCTCACTCCTTGATAGTAGCAGATAAGAGCTGTTCTCTCCTCATTAGCATCCAGTGTTCTGGAGGAATATTGGCAAACGTGGAGGCAGAAAACTCAGAGATGCAGACGTTACAATAAACATGGCTTCATCATGTTGATGCTGACAGATTTGACCAAATGCAAAACTAAAGGCATAAAAAGTAACGACATTTCCCATATATTTATATAATGAGTTTAGTTTTTGCTATAATGTTTTTCATGCTTACTTTTAGTCTTTAGTTCACTATAATTGCCTCGTTTCACATTAGTTATCTAACAGGTTTACTCATCAGTTCAGGGACTTACTGTATTATTTTGAATTCAGCCTAAATAAAGGCTTGGTTTTTGCTGCCTGCCTGGTGAGTCTGCATTTGGGTCCACATGTCCCAGCCCACTGCACACATGTAAAGGGTGGAATAGAGAAGCACATGCTGCGTTTGTACTGAATACACTACACTTGGGAGGAGAGCAGAGAAAGATCAGCATGTGGCTGATGGAGAGCACAGAGAGCAATGAGAAGGCTCTAGGTGGTAAGTGACATCCATGCTGCATGTTTGAATGGGGAAACGATCTCTGTGCGAGCTAATACCTCCCTGCTGAGACGGCACAAAGAGAGAGTGTTGTTGAAGCAGGGCTAAGCAGTGTGACCCGATGTCTTTGCGGTGAGCAAACTGCATCAGTGGTACCGAGTGCCTCTCCATCTGGATCACGCAGAGAGTGCTGGAATGCAAGCAAAGCTGCAATAAGTGAGGTAATTATGTCTCGCCAGTGAACACATGAAATCACCTGTGTATGAACTCCGTCTACCTGCAGCACATTCACAGCAGCAGGGCCTGGCAGTGTGTTAGCTTGTAACTTAGCCGCCAGCATTTCATCAAAGTGCAAAAGAAAAAAATCCAAAATGAAAAATGTTAATATTACAGTCTGCGTGCAGGTTTGTTCCATTGTTCCATTTGTTTCATTTATTACACGAAAAGCCCCAACCGGTCGCGGCAGATGACCCCCCCCCTCCCTCAGCCTGGTTCTGCTGGAGGTTTCTTCCTGTTAAAAGGGAGTTTTTCCTTCCCACTGTTGCCAAGTGCTGCTCACAGGGGGTCGTTTTGACTGTTGCCTTACAGTAAAAAGCGCCATGAGGCGACTCTCTGTTGTGATTTGGCGCTGTATAAATAAAACTGAATTGAAATTCTCGACTAACTTCTCACTCAGAGAACGTATACATGTTTGCATTCACACCCATTCACACTTCCATCTGTAACTAAGTGCTTCCTAACATTCACACTTGCATCGGAGAGCAACTTGGGGTTCAGTCCTTTGCCCAAGGATACTTTGGCATGCAGCCTGGAATCGAACTGCCAATCGTCCGATTAGCAGGCGACCTTTGACACCTCTGAGCCACCTACTGTTGATTTTTTTTACATTTTGCACAATAGCCATTCTTTCATTATAATTAGTCTGTAATTAATAAAAGAAAAGAAACATTTCTGTATGTAGAAAAATATATCAAAAATATGTCAAGATTTTTAAAAAATGAATTTTTTGGTGTGTTACTGCATTTTTGTTACTTCTTGTAACAAATGTATAGCAAGTTGAAATTTTCCAAAAGATGTCAGTCCATCATGTAAAATTGTAAAGATAAGGTGCAGCAGGGGTCAGAGTTCATGTTCCTAAGCATCTGTCTGAGCCTCACTGCTACAACCACACAGACAGAACATCAGCTTGTACCACAACACCTGCAGAGCTTCTCTACTATATTCAGATTTTTATTTGCTGAACTTCAGATTTTTTACATTTCCCAGGAAAAGCTCCGTCTCCTGGTGTTATTGATACACTTTCCACTCCATTCTGTAGTCTCATATTGTATTTTTCATGTAGGAGTATTGTAATACCCACCATGTGTACCAAAGATTAGCAAGTGATGACATGAAGATACAGTAGCTGCCGGCAAATGCACAGAACATGCACCCCCACATGTAGAGCACAGTCAACATACATCGATGCAGAAACGTCCCCTCTGATCCTTCTGTTTGCCTAATCCACCATTACCATAATGAAAACCCATTTAATCAAATGAGAGAAGGCTCTCCCTAAAAGGATCATGCATGGATGATAGATTAATAAAGAAATAGATAAACAGAAGAATGGGGGGGGGGGTGCATACAATACAAAGCAAAATGGATTGCTGGACTTATTTGGGTCAGGTGGAATCAGCGTAAATGAGATATGAGCACTGCTGATCAGTTTAGAGCCCAACTTTATAAGATTGTTGGATCACAGATTAGAATTGTTTGGAGACTTGTCTTGATATGGCTAAAACATCACAATTCCCTGTGACCGCACAGCCGTACGGCCACCAGTCATGTCCACCAGAAGATTACGAGTTGTTTTTCCAGAGTCCACCTTCACTCCGTCTCCCGCCTTTAACAGGCCTGTTGTTTTCTGTCTGGATTATTGTGCTCGCAATCTTTCAGAGGTGGAAATGACAGGATAACCACAACATTTGTACCATCTGGAATTCATCACTGCTGTTGATGTTTGAACAAACACACTGCTTGGTTTCCTCGACCGCCTGATGACGAGGCCGTGGAAGCTGTCCTGACCACCTGATTCTGGACATTCAGCCGCCACAAGGACAGATGCAGACATTCTCCTCCTGCCTACCTGAAACTCTTTAATGTAAATTATTTCGATTATGACAAAGCAAAATCTGTCAGCTTTTGGACTGAACGAGCTATTTCCTATTTCTTCTATATAAATAATTGATTAAACTGTGTTTTTTTAGCCAGTTGTAAATGTTGTCAGTGACCAGTTCAGTGTGTTTAACAGTGAGTGATCTGCTCTGAACACCTTTCCTTCTTTTAGCTGCTCTCGGGGGGTCACCACAGCAGCTGCCTCCATCACATCCTCTTCTGTCACACCAACCCTCTGCATGTCCTTCACTACATCCATGACCTTCTGCTCTTTTCCTCCTGCCTGGCAGCTCCAGCTTCATCATCCTCTCTCCAGTATATCCATCCCTCCTCTGCACATATCAAACCATCTCAGCCTGGCCTCAGCCTGAGCTGTCCATCCTGGTCGCTCGCATCATAGCAGCTTCCACTACCATCTTGTAAACCTTCACTTTCACACATGCTGCTATCCTTGTGTCACAAATCACCCCGACACTCATCTTCACCCACCCCACCCCGTCTGTACTTGCTGATCTGAGGTATTTAAACTCATCTACCTTCACTGCCTGCATGTTCCTGCCTGTGTCTTCTCTCCAGAGCAAACCTCCACCTCTCCTGCTCTCGTTACAGATCACAGTGATATCTGCAAACACTGTAATCCACAGACTCCTGCCTGACCTCATCTGTCAGTCTGTCCATCAGCGCTGCTCAGAGCTGATCCCTGATGTAATCCCACCCTCACCTTCAACTATTGCCAAACACCTCACCGCTGTCTCACTGTCCTCATACATGTCCTTTCACTTGATCCACAAAGGCCCACCAAACGTCTTTCTTTACGCCTCTCCATCAACGCAGCTCAGAGCACATCTGTACAGCTGTGCTTTGAGCTGTGCAGCCTTCAGTACTGTTGACCATAATATTTTATTACAGGGATTAGAGCATGCTGTAGGCACCATGCTGCAGACACAGGCTCATGCTGACCACCAACACTACCACCGACTTTCACCAAACACCAACTTCCTGCTTACTTTCCCACCGTCACTTTCTAATTAGTCTTTCATTCCCTTACATACCTCTCTGCCTGTGCTCTCTGCATAACAACATAAACAACATAATACATTTTTTTTAATTGAAAGCATGCAAAATGAGGCCAGGAACAGAGGGAGAGCGTGCTGGATGTTTGACAATGAGAAATCGTCACTGTGGGGTAGTCAAACCCAGCCTCTCCATCAAGCTCCATATAGCCTACATATGGAATGCCTAGCACGTTTGCTGCAGTGATTTTTGAGCAGTCAAAAGTAGAATGAAGGCTCTCATCCTCCCCTCATTGAGTGTGCTTTGAAAAAGCTCTCTGAGATGGTACTGACCTGGCCACCAGTGTCAACTAGGCACATGGCTGCAACAGTCTCGCATTCTCCAACTGCGAGATCTCTAAAACCGTAGTTCAGCCTAGTGATGAGTCGGCTACTTCCCCTCAACTTGTCTGATGTATGACAACTGAGGGTGGCATCATGGAATCTGTGCCCCAACACTGGAAGCAAGTGGGTCGTCCATCTGATGTGAACTTAAAGCACTGCGTTGAGTCCTTCATAGCAACTAATTTCCCAGGATGCACAATTGTCAGTGAGTTACAGTGAGATAACTTTTGGCAACAGAGTAGCTTCTTTTGTTACTTTTTTGTTGGGGGAGGGGGGGGGGCTATTAGTGCTGGATTCTGACACAAGAGCCTGTTGCTTTACCGGGAATCATCGAGAGGCATCTTCTCTCCATAGCACCGATTGTGCATCCCTCGGGAATGAGCAGCTTCACACCGAGGTGATTATCCAGGACGCGTACATCAAAAGTGCCACCGTTCACAGACTTCTGGCAACAATTACTGTAATAACCCTATATGGCTTTGAAGTGCAATTTATCAGCTTTCAGAAGCCATTTGGATTTTTCCAGCAGGAAAAAGCATCTGCGGAATTACAGTAATTCAAATTTCCTTTGATCATCCGGTTTGCAGGCGATATGCCAGGTCTTAACCAGCTGTGCACGGCCAGGAAGGGCAGGTAACGGGTGCTTCAGCGGCGATTGCTTAGTGTTACAGGGTTAAGATGTTGCAGAAGATTCCCGTGCTTCCTGCTGAAGGACACGTACTGTATCCAGACCTGTGTGGAGGAATTCAGCACTAACTCCAGACACAACGGGCTGCAGTGTTCCAGCCAAAACATTATCTTTACAGTATCCCTGAGAAAAGTGTTGGACTGAATTTAACTAAAAGTCTGCTGAGTCTGGTGATGACAGTGGTGGGGCAGCTGGGACCAGTAGGATATTTAGCAGTGACGTGTATTTTTTACCTTGGAAATGTCTTTGTCACCACCCAACGTTTGCAGTCCTTTTACAGCTGGAAGCAGGCAGATATGTGATTACTCACATGCATTGTGGAGCCTGGCCTCCAAAGAAAAAGTAAGCAGTCGTCATTCCGGATTTGAGAAATAACGTTGAATATTTGCGCTTTTGAGGGTTAAAAAAAAGCGACATCTAGCGGTCCTGGACGAACGTACGTGTAAATAACGTGTTCGGTTTTGTGTGGCTGACCGCAGAAAAGATGTGAGTATGTACCCCTGACCTTGACCCTGATCCCTAACCATAACCACAGAGAAACGAACATGAAAGGAGGTTAAAAGAGCTGAAAATGTAGTGGAATAAGGCCACAAAGACCCACGTCCGACAAAAGCCGACAAAAGCCGACAAAGAGCCACTTCCAGATACGACACGCGAAGGCGGAAGTAGACGCGGTCATTTGGAAACGTAAATATAGGTCGTATTTCGGCTCTGTAGAAACGACGGATGCTTATGTTTTGTTTGGAGGACATGTTGGCATTGTCACAGATATTAGTGAAAGCACGGAGCCTGATGACAAGCTGTCCTTCAAGACGTTCATCATTGATCATTGAAGGTTTGGTGGATGCAACTCTGGAGCATGAACTTAAGAAACTGTTTGGGGATGAACCAGATTGCAGTTTACTGGATGTGAGGAATGACGCCCTCTCTGGGAAGTAGAGGACAGCAGGTCCCTTCATTCCACAGTTGTGGAACAGCACCAGGTCCAGTTTGAGGCTGTAGAATCTCAGTATTCTGTAACTAAAAGAGATGATGACCGACACACAGAATCAGATGATGTTCAAAAAGCCGAGCTGGGCAAAACAGCACCGGAAGTGAAATGTGTCGGTGCAGCGAATAACCAACATTTCAGAAAGCCAGAGCCGAACCAGGCCCAAGAACATGCTTACTGGCATCCCAAGAGGAAAACTTTAACCACAGATGGAAAACTCCATTATGAAATTAAGTTATAGGCTTTTAACAACCTGGCCACATAATTATTAGTTCAGTCTAAAATGACCAACTTAACATTTTCAGGAAATTACACCTTTGCCATTAACTAAATTGAATAAACGCAGAATTTTTGAGTTCAGAATTGAAGAAATTTAGCTGATTAAAATGTGATTATTTAAATCCTTGGCTGTGGAACATGTCAGGGACAACATGTGGAACAGCAGCAATGAAAACACTGCAGCACATTTTTGGCACGTCTTCATGCTGACGCACTGTTTGCACATTGCGCCCCATAAAGTGATGCATCTCCTATTCTTGGATTTAGTTTGGACAGACTGTGAGTTAGCCTTGCTAACAGCCCTTGATTGCAACAACTAGTGTATAATAACAGTGGCACTGGGCCCATTATATTGTTAAGTGGCAATGTAATGTAGCACAAGACAATAACAGCAGCAGAGCCAGGTTAATCAACAGAAGAAAATACAGAAAAGGCGCCAATAAATATAGCAAGTGCCAGGAATAACTGTTTAGACGTCGCTAACAGTCGTGGGCTATTTAACTGCAATAAGTGTAATTATTTTCTCAGTTAATATGTCTTACCATATTACCATGGTAATCCCCAATTACTGGCACAAGCTGTGCTTTATGCGAGACACACACACACACACAGCACACAAAATACACACAAAGAGGTGAGGTGTACTATTTTTTCATGGTTGTGTGGAGAGGAGAACCAATTAGTGAGCATCCAGATGCTGTTTAGCTAATCCCTGCTCTGGAGGGAGCATAAATCACACACATGCCTGCGAAGATCTTGTAAAGAAGGTTCGGAATGTAAACAAAATGCACATCCATTCAAACAGATGCCATTGCATGTGTAGCAGTGCATTCCACCCCCCTCCCTAATTACAGATGCCTTGCTCAAGTCTTAATTGGCCTGTTCACAATTTCAAGTTTCCGCTCTTCCCCCAGTCCCCCAACTTAAGGCTGAGCACCACCAGACTTGTTTCCATACAGCGTGATCAGTGCTGGAGCAGCGTGTGCTGACCAGCGAGGCCCCCGGTAATCACACAGAGTGAGGCTTTGTGTAAAAATGTGTCATTCCACCGCAGGAAGATCAGGTGGAACAGATGTTATGTTAATCCAGTCTGCCTGTCAGTTAGCGTGATTGACAGGGCGCCCACCATTATAAACAGAGGGCTCAGTTATTATGGTTTCAAATGCTAAAAGCAATGAAATGGAAAGTATGAAGGAGAATGAGGAAAAAGTACGTCCAGCCGCATGGAGGGAGTGGAGATTAAAAGCATCAGTGATGATCTGTGATAATGTTCCCGGCCTCCAGCACCTCTGTGGATGCAGCCATCACCTCGGCTGGTCCAGCTCTGTGCTCTCCGAGGCTTCAGCGCTCGGCAAAGGCAGCTTCATCTCTCTGTAACCGTCAGAAAGCAGAGCGAGCAGAGCAGGTTCTTCTTCAGGAGGCACACTTACAGACTCTGTAGCAAGTTTGCATGGTCCTGTAAAGATTCCTCATTTCCTTAAAAAAAGTTCTTGTGCAGTATAGAATTTATTATGAAGCTTCTTCCTTCGTCTTTTTGACAGATTATGCATGTAACCATGTCGCAGTGACAGTAATTATTTTGTAATCCGTCAGAATGACAGACAGCTGTGGCACTCATCAGTGCTCCTAAAACTCTGTAAATGACTGTCAACATAAACCCTGATTGCAATGTGGGATCCTTCTGTCTCCTCCACGCAAACATTCACTAAGGTTTGACTGACGGGACATTTGAAATGCCAATATTTAATTTGTGAGGCAAAACGGTCCATTAGAAGAAGTGTTGGAGGGAAAGAGGCTGTCAGGCTGCGAGACCCCGGAGAAAGAAGACTTGACAAAAGGATTCAGTGTGAGGCGAAAAGCACAGCTGCACTCTGGGTATTGTGGAGACAGCAGGGAGGCGGTTATCATTCGGCTGGTTCCCAGGAGTGTGTGACCCACACTGCCCAACAGGCTCAGCATGAGCCAGAAAACACAACTGTTTTCAAACTCATAACTCAGTCAAATTAAATTATTTTTAGGTTCAGCATCTCTCATGCTTCCTTACATCTGATGCATGGGCCAGTATGATTCCCCCAGTCGAACCAAAGATGAAGAAAAATCAGAGAAACACAGACCACTGATGTCATCATCATTGTTATTTTTTATGTCACACATAATACTGAACAGAGCCTCATTCAAGATGCCTCCAACAGCGCAGAGGCTCAACTATAAATACCACAGTGTAAATCTGAATGGGGACTTGCACCCGTCTCCATAGAGATGAAGTTACGGGA
>VOQJ01013877.1:0-14667 GCA_015052665.1 Apistogramma diplotaenia | reverse complement strand
TCCTCTCTCCCTGATTACCTGTGTGTGTATTTAAGTGTGTATTTATTCATTGCTGTGTCCTTCCTCGTGATTTATGTTCTAAGTGTATCTTCAGTGCTGAATGTGGGTCCACAGCCTGCCTACCACAGAGCTGCACATGCCATCAGTAGCTTCTCGAAGCACCTTTAGCTGCAATAATTTGAACAAATTATTTTCTGTATGACTTTATCAGTCGCTCACATCACTATAGAGGCCCACTCTGCTTCACAATGTCGTTTCAGTTCATTGAGGGTTTTCGTGCTGATATGCTGTGTTTGGTTTTTGCCAAACATGCTGATGTGCATTCTTTGGTCTTGTCTGTCCAAAGGACATTCTTCCAGAAGTCTTGTAGTTTGGTCAGGCTCAACTTTGCAAAGCTGCCATGTCTGTATCTGTTGGGTGTTTTACAGTTTCTCTGAGCATTGTGTAGTCATTGTGTTAACACAAACCTGAATGCTCCAGACCAACAAATTCTTTCTTTAATAGAGGTGCTCACACTTCTTGATGATCAGTTAATCACATGAATTTGATTAGCTGCACCTTGCTGCACTCAGGTTTTCACAAGACTGCACAGAGTCCTGTGAAAATATCCTTGATATACATGGCTGTGAAGCAGAACTCCCCTGTTCTGCTCCCCTGTCACCGACCACTGTGTCTGGTTTGATGACACATGCTGCTAGTCAGCTCGGAACTTCAAATACCTAAAGAATCTCAGCCTTGTTGTTCCCTACGTTCAAGGGTAGGGTTCAAGGGTGTCCCACCACAGATGTTCCTCTACTCTTTCTGTCACTTGCTTGTTTCTCCCAGTGTAAGCTGTCTCAGTTTGTAGCTTACGTCTGGTTTCTTTGTGGACTGTCGAGGCCACCTTTGCACAGGCTGCACCTTAGTTGATTATGGATCTGCTTCTAGGCTGTTGTTGTGCTGCAGTGATCAGAGCCTCTGCGCTGCACTTCAGGCTAGTCTTTTCCAGATACTTGTGGGATCTGATATGAGTAATTTCCTCTATTTGCCAATATTATATCCCATGGATGGGCTTGGTCCACAACATTTCCTCTTCTTTCTTATCACTGTCACTCTGCTGCTGCCCAAGGCCCTGCTATAGCAGTTCACCCTGAGAGGCCATCCTGATGTATTCATAGATTCTCTTTGTTTCATCCCGGATCACAGACTGGCACTTACTGACCTTCACCCTGTGCACGCATTAAACAAAACTTCATATGACATGGAAGCATTCTTTATTCCTGACATCCTTATGGGCCTGGTGAAATATGTAGACATGAACTTAGTATTTCTAAAAATCCTGCCTTTCCATCATTTTGATAAAGTCATCAGATGGCACACTTGGTCTGCTGTATTCATACCTATATCTAGGAAAACAGGTGCTACTGGCCAGTTTTAAAAAACCAGCCAGAATGAACACGGATTTCTGTTCCAGTGCCCACACATGGCTCTGGGCTTCTTCTTTTCTTTTTTACTTCTTCATGACTAAACTTCTTTCTAAAGTTCTGTGAGTGCCTCACTGCCCTTAGGAATTAAACAAGAGTTAAACTTTCTTGTTAAATAAGACATAAAACCCCCCCTGGGCTTTGTACCACCCACATTTAGCATTTTCTTCATGTTTTGTTCAAAAGGGGGACTATGTGTGTCGTGCTGGCTGTCTTCCTTCTGTGTCTCTCTGCGGTCAGTTACTGAGTGGCACAGAAATGTCAAACTACTCAAAACCTTTCGAATCCTGACGGGCACTTTTCACATCAGCAGTAATAGTGGTTTGTTTATAACAGCTTCTTGTCATTAATGATTTGAGAGTTGAGTCAAAGTCCAGTGATAGTGTAGGAAGGTGGGAGAGGGTATATATGTGTGGCCCAGAGAAACAAAGAGAGGAAACATGCAAAGGTATGAGGCAGAGGAAACACATTATATGAGTCATATTTTTAATGCCTCAGAACTCCAAAGGAGAAGCACGCATTTCAACAATAACAACTAATGTGAAGGATGGTGTCACAAATGTTTTCATACCAAGAATTAGTCAATGTTTTCCCTCTTTCCTCAGAGTTAGGAAGACAAATAATGGATACCAATCAGCCCTGACTTACCTCTAAAATCAGCCACAGTACTTGTATGAAAGCCTAAACCAGCCCTCCAGTTTCTTCATCTGACTTTGTCTACTGAGTATTTACGTGGACTACAACGTCTTCACACAGTCTTTGAAAAGATAACCTTCTTTCACCTGAGCCTTTAAAATTTTAGGGGAAACGTGGCAGAAAAATGCAGAGGCTGGTTCTTCAATGTGATAACCTGCCAGCAATAAAATGGTAATAAAATAGTAATAAAACGGTAACGTAATGTATTAGAATTTTGTTGTACTCACACGTGCTTGCAACCTCATAAGGTAATATGGCTGATGCTTTAACACATTAAGTTGCTCTTACAATATTATGATGTTGCTATGATGCTAAATAATGCTACCTTATGTTTTTGTTTAAAGGTCACTATGCAACTATTATCGCCTCTGCCAAGGAGGCTATGGTTTTGGTAGATGTGTGCATGTTATTCTATCATTCTGTCTGTAAACAGTGTTGAACGAATTCTGATAAAACTGTGCAGGGGTGTAGAGTGGGGCCATGGTAACAACACATTAGGTCAACTTAAAGATTTATTGGTTCAAAACTGGCCAAAAGTCTTAAAACTTAGAAACGATGATTCTCTGCATTGCCAACATCTAGAAAGTTTTGTAAAAACATTTAAAATATTCCACTAAGGCGAGATAATTTGGAAAAATTGATGTATAGAATTAATCTATTTGGCAGTTAGACTTCAATGGCCCCTTGAAGAGGAAAGGAATCCCAGCGATGACAGGAATCAGAGCAGGAACCTGCATTGTTATATATAAATATATTAATAATATTTGCTTCCTGGTAACAAAACATCTCATATGTTCGTCTTGCAGGGGATTTAAAAAAACAACTCAGAAATAGAGCATGTGAATGAATTATTCCATCATAATAATCATCAACAAATGCTGCAAAAATCTTTTAATGATTTGTCCAGGAGCTGCAGCTACAGGACATTAAGCCCTGGAGCAAATAGTTTAATGCATAAAGAATTCCAAATCTCCACCCCAGCACATGCTGCATCTACAATCAGAGAGCGTTTGGCCAAATTTGATATGAATGAGAGGGATGCCAGGAACAAACATTTGGTGTCCAAAAAGAACATTAGAGCAAAACTACAGTTTGCCAGGCCCTTCAGAATAACGTGCTCTGCAAAGCCAGATTAAAGACAGACTTTTCAGGAAAAGAAACCCCGTATCAACCGTGAAGCATGGCGGTACTTATGGAGTTACATCACTGCCTTAGGGGACCGGGCAGCTTACAGTCATTGATTCAGCTATGGATTCTTGTTGGACAATGATCAGAAGGGGACCATTCAACTTGAAGATGATCCTGAGCACACTGGCAAATCCACCAGAGGGGGGGCAAAAAAGGAAACAGAAAGTGGAGTGAATGTTGTGTGTGTGGAAGTGGATTCATGCATTCATTGGAAGAGTGGTTTAAACATTTCTGCAAGCCAATGTCACGGACTGGTTATTCCAAATGTTCACAAGTCAGTAATCATTCTGAAAGGGCCAGGGATGTGCTTCTGTTTATATTTTTGTTATAAAATCAACCACCCTTCTGTATAGCGTCTCCCTTTAATCTGTAATCACTGCTTCACTGCCGATCAAATGCTTGCTTGTCCAAATACGTCAAAAAAGTCAACAGTTTTTGCATGTTTTGTTCAAACGGTACATTAATAAATCGTTTCTGAGTTGATTTCTGCATTTGTGAAGAGGGTAATGTCCTGTTAACAAGAGAGGTAATGCTAAATAAAGACCATGACCCTCCTGTTCAAGGTTGATCCATCTAT
The DNA here is from genome assembly GCA_015052665.1 of Apistogramma diplotaenia. Classification (NCBI taxonomy): domain Eukaryota; kingdom Metazoa; phylum Chordata; class Actinopteri; order Cichliformes; family Cichlidae; genus Apistogramma; species Apistogramma diplotaenia. The sequence continues at coordinate 10,743 of VOQJ01013877.1, read as the reverse complement.
CCATCCATCCATTTTTCTTCTGCTCATCCAATCCATGGCTGCACTGGGGCTGGAGCCTATCCAGGCTGCCACAGGGCGAGAGGCAGGGTACACCCTGGACAGGTCACCACTCTGTCGCAGGGCTAACGCAGAGAGACAGGTACAGTACAATATGGCATATAGATAATATGGATATTTGTTTACAGCAATGATTCTGCAATGCTCCCAAAGTTTTGTTTGTTTATTTGTCGTAAGTAAAAAATGTACTTCTTTAAACTTAGTTCCAATTCACAGTTTTCCCCTGATTCTTTACACCCACGTGCAGCGGGCTGACCTCGAGTTTGAGAACCGCCGGTCAGAGTAAGGCCTCTGGCTAGTTACTGATTAACTGAATGCTCTTTTGCATTCAAGACAAGACCAGGGACTCTGAAGCATTACGAGACCTACTTGAGGGCAATGGTGTGTAAATCCAAGATGATTCTCTGACCTCGTTCTTGACCTCGATTTAAGGTTGCAGAGCCCAACATATAAAACATTGGCAGACAAAGATCCATACACCGCTCTGGCAAGGAAGCATGATGAGTAATTTACTTCACACTTGATGATAAAAGAGAGTAAACAACAATGCAGCAGCGCTTCTACGTGCGCACGATGAGGCACAGGTGTTCCCAAACGGCTGCTGCCTGCCGTATTTCACTTTCACTATTAATTCAGGATGTATCCTAAGGTGCACATTCAGCACACCATTAACCAACTTGAATTATGGATTCTGGCAAAGCTCAGTATGTCAAACCTCTTTGCGTTTCTGCCACCGGTTTATTTCATCAGCCATCAACCAGTTGGAGAAACCAAGACTGGCTTCATGTTTCCAGCGTGCAGACATCTAAAATGATATTATTTATGTATTTGTGTACAAACCTGTGACATCACAGCTCAAACGGGATAAATTGCTTCTCTAAGCTCACAGGTTTATGTGAGGACAGCGCTGCTTTAAAGCCTCCTGGATCAGACAGAATGAAATCTGTCCTTGTCTATCACAGTAAAATCGATCCAAGTTAATCTGAGATTATTCTTCATTTCCAAATAGAAATCACAATTGCTGCTTATGTAGCCTGTGAGATGGGCTGAGGAAAGAATACTGAGGAGTGCAAATATTAGGGTGCATAAACAACGCCGCAAATGTCTGTTCAGGTTGATGCCCGCAGTGCCCGCTCCATGAACCCGACCACAATCACACAGTTCAACAGCAGTACATTAGCACCATCTTCTGGATCTTTCATGCCAGTGCACTTATGTATGTTTTAACACTGAATGAGTCATGATCCAGAAAAGTGCCTCTATTTTATGTCATTCACATTAAGTGGAAACAGTGTTTCTGCTTAATACAGAAGCACTTCTGGACTCTGGATGCAAAGCCTGTGATGATTGTGTGACAAAATTATTGCCGTGCCCTAACTGAAGCCTTTGGCGACATAATTATAACACTTATCAGGATAACAATAATATTGAATTAAAGTTAAATTAACTTTCAATTCTTAATTTAATAACAGTGACTTTTAAAGCGTGTAAATTGATGCTCAAGTATGGCCAAATATTATAGTGTTGATGGGGAAATAGCACTACACCACACGGGCATAAAGTAAAACTTGCAAAATGTTTCATTGAGTATAGTCAAATTTAGATTTTAGTGGTTTCAATTTTACCATAAGCTCACACAAAAAATATTGTTTCCTGCAGTGTTTCTGGCTGTTCTCACTGACACTATGTCCCATAGAGATTTCTCTTCAGGCAGCAACTTGGGCAGAATATGTCTACAACCCTGACATCCTGAGATGAGAGTGTGTGTTTGGACAAAAATGTGAATGCATGCATATAACCATGAGTGCAGTATTTGCATAAAACCAACAAACAGTGAGTTTGAACATTTTTGCACCTGTGCAGGGGAAACCACTGAACAGTAATTCAAGTCCATCCCTGCAAATTATGCGACTACAGTCTCTTTACTTCCGTATTATAAAGCCACCAGCTTTGGGATTCTAAATGGGTTCAGTTCAAAGGGTTCTTCTACCACTCATACTTATAAAATCATGAGTAAGTACTGGCAACCCAAACTACTACTTAGTGAATACAAGCTCTTCAAAGACACCAGGGATGTGGGTTATTGCCTATAAAAAGACCAAAGCAATACTGGGGACTTTGTGGTGCAGTGCTGACAGCTCACCATCAGAGGGTGCTGTGGCATAATTTTACATTAACCGCACAGCTCTCCTCTGCTTGCGATTAAGAGTAATCCTTCTCTCTAGGTTCAGGAACTTCATTGTCCATTCAATCCAAATTCCTAGTAACTAACATAACACGGAACATGTGCAGTGAAAAATGATACATTAAAAACTTAACAGCTTGCAGAGGGGGCCCAGATCTTGGGGCTCAGGTTAAATTATGAGTTTGCAAAAAAATAAAAAAGAGAAAAAAAAAATGCTGAAATTCTTTGGCTCACATACTGGAGTCAACTCACACAAATATGCGTGTGTATTTTTTTTTTGCTACACTATTAACACCTGGATAGTTGCAGCAACTGCGTGCGAGACAGGGGAGCTTTTAATATGTCTTATTCCTCGCTGTGTTTCTGCGTGTAACCGAACACCTCTGCTACTTCTATTGTCTTATCTGAGATTGAGTAGGGAAAATACTGGCAGGTGTTCGTCCCCTCCGGGGCTGCAGACTTCAGAAATGAGAAAAATAGGGAGTGGGAGTTCGAATAAAAGGAATGCATGCATTTACAGGCGTGCACGTACAGTTTATGCACAAGCGTATACTTTGACACACGTCTACGTGTGGTGCAAGATCACACAGCCAGTTCTGCTACATGCAGTGTAAACAAGACTGAGGGTGTGTTTTAAATACTCATTACAGCGGACTGGGTAAGCTCTGGGAGAGACTGGGAGAGAAAACAAACAAACCCCACAGGGTGGCTGAGAGGAGTGGTGAAGGGCTGAGGGAGGCCTTTCCCAGTGTAATTCAAGTTCAATAACTGACCCTTAACCTCACTCTTACTCAGGTTACACAGTTCTGCTGAGACAGATTATAGGAACAGTTCCTCACAGCTGCAGATACTATACACCTCTACAGAAGCTCTACACACAGACACACACTCGCACATACGCACCACCAAAAACAACAAAGAGAAAAAGGTCAGTTGGTAATGTCAACAATCAACAAATGGCAACATAGATGACAGGTTCCCAATCTGTGCACATTTTGGTATGATGTAAAGAAACTTGGACCACACAGGGCCCTTTCACAGCCAGGAAGCAGAAGACATCATTCACCTGCAGAGCTGCAGCTGGGCCAGTTTCACTCTGTCACAAAGAGCTCATAACCTGCACGTCAAACTGATCAGAGAAGGAAAACACAGTCTCTTCAAAACCATTGAGAAATAGCGGTAATTGTTCAGTTTGCACCTTTGCAGGTGTGGAGAGACCGTACAATTACTTTGTCAGCAAAGCTCCTGCGGGAAATTAGACCTCTGTGACCAAATGTGACAATCTGGGTCAAAACATCAGAGTAATGGTATGAATGAAGCATGCAATTTGCATTGTGCGTGTTTGTTGGTAGATTAACCACAGTGTGATGCCGGACTCGTGGTCTGAGATGAACTTGCGTGCAGTCCTCCAAAAAAAAAGCCAGCAGCACATGGCCTGAGGGCAATGACCCTAAGAGCAGGTCGAGTGTTCGTGGGTTGAAAATTGAGTTTTGTACAAGGGAACAGCAGTGGAGTTCACCGGGAAGAGAGAAAAAACAAGACACAGACTCACACACACACAAAAAAGCACAAAAGCAGAACTCAAACAATGCTGTAGTGAAGAGTTTTAATTACTTTTTAAGGATGAGACTGTGTGCACAGCAGCAATTCTGATGTTGCTGTTTTTACTCATAAAACTTTTCATGCAAGCGAAGAAACTAAACACACAGTCGCTTAGACTTCAGAAGCTACTGCAGCACAGGTTTTCACAAAAACAAAAAAAAACCCCAAAACTGCCGTTTTTCTGTGTTTGAATTAACATTTACTTAAAGTCATAAATCCGCCACATGCATCCAGATTTTGCAGCTTCCAGAAGAGGCCACTGGAAGGGTTGCGCATGCTATGGTTGTCGCCGCAGCCTAAAAAAGGTTCACATCCCATGCTGCGTTAGCATAACCATGGTCACATGCTTGAGGCAGACGAAGCAAGCGAGGGGAAAAAAGATGCACAGATGCAGCGAAGTTCTGAACAACGACAGCACATGACAAAGAAGAAAAATGTCTGGACGAAGCTGATTGCCATTCACGGTTGGTCAGAGAAACAGGCTCACCACCAGACATCTTTGCATCTTTTGCTAATATTGTGTGACGCAACAGTAGATGGGGCTGCAGGTCTGTATCACTACAGACACAAGTCCCTCGTAGTTCTTGTTTTATTCTTTCCATCAATATCAGTGGACTCGGTATTTATAAAACCAAAATGAAACTGGGAGTTGACCGACATATCAAGTGTCAAGGTCTTGTCAGAAAGGCCGTAAATTTGCATCATTACAGGCTCATCCTCTGGGGAGACGGTGAGGTTAATTCAAACCATATCCACACAGCTGGAAGAGAAGTGGGGTTTTTGTTCCGGAGTGAAATAAAATGAAACGTGTTCTGTGTCTCTTTGGCCATTTATTGCTTTCATAGTCATAGCTTGCCTGTACGGTATTCCCCTAGTCATCTTTAAGTTACACAATGTCCAATTGTCATTTCAAAAACTGACATCTTGAGACAAAGCAAAAGGAATCATTGTGCCTAATGAAAACCAGGATTTATCAGACCCTTGCACCTCCCACTCTGACTTTACCATTTAGTGTGTTTGTTATGAGTAAATCTGCCAATCAGCAATGCACAAAGGGTCTATTGTCCACGGCCCACTATGGCGCAGTTCCAGAGAGGGCGTAAAACTCCTGTCTGCTCTGATAGCAATCTGAAGCTAAAGCCTCTCTCCCAATCCCTACACGCAGCAACAATCCGGTGCTGATGAAGCCTATACTCAAACCCAGAAGCTGATCTAAGGTCAGTTTTATGCCCCCCCAAATGGTTTTAGATGAGGATTAGATAGGGGAAAGGTCTGTGCCTAAGGCCAGGTGCTAGGGATCAGGCTTTGTGCTGCGGTAGAGCTTTTTGCCTTCAAGTGAGCCTAAATCCTTTTAAGAAAGAAAATGTTGATGTTTACATCCGAGCTGTGACCCCTTCTTGGCCTCTGCACTCAAGCATTCCTGCCATACCTGTGACATCTAGCTAAGCTTTAGCATAGTGCAAACAGCACTTAATCACAGCCACAGGGCATCCCCATGATAACAATGCAACCCCTTAACCCTCTCTGGGTTTGTGTCCACTCCTCAATGTACAGTATGCATGTTTTGGTGCAGCTGTGGTCAGATTTCTTGATTGAAAGGTGCTCTCATTTACCATTAGATTATTTTCATGTAATTACAAAAGATTCCCACACAGTACGTTACTTTAATGTATTTAAAAATCCATCGTTAGGGTCTTCTGATATAACATAGAAGACTCAATGTACTGGAAAATGGTCAATCTAATTACACTGATTAAAAGGGCAGAATTGGCTGAAGTGCACTTTATTTTTAAGCAATCAATTTAAATGCATTTCCTGACAGTGAAGTTTATGCAACCATCAGATTTTTTAAAATGGTAGTCCATCGATATTGCCTCGTTGTACCATAGAAACTCGGCATTCATGTAATACTTCCATGTGTATTGTAAATCAACCGAATACATTTTGTTGGTGGACGGCTGTTGGTGCAAAGCGGTGCTCTGGCCGAGGACTGCTGAACTTGAGAAGACAGGTCAACACAGGTCAACTGAGTCCAGCTAAACAAACATGCACTATCAAAGAGGAAATTTCCTGTCCAATCTGCAAGTTTTTGCTGCACAGTTAGCGTACATTCACCAGATGATCCCAGGGGATGAGACGACGGGTCCGTGCACATGACCGTCAGCACAAGGAAACTTTGTTGGTTGGTTGAAATCGTATACTGCTTTAAAGAGAAGAGGGGAAAAAATTTAATTATGCACAATTTTCAGATATTTGAATCCCTTTGCAGCTTTAAAAAAAACCTGGCGTAGAATATGTAGGCATTACATATCCATTTTACGCTAAGTTGCACCCAGCAAACGGACTGCACGCAGCAGTGTCACACAGCAATTAACCAGCAGTGAGGGTTTGGCTCTAAAGCTCTGCAACGTTTCAGATTGTTTCCCAGCCATAACGCCTTCATCCTCTTCGACTCAATTACCTGTCCCCTCAACAGACATAGAACACATGACGGAGGGCTGTTTCTCATGCAGAGATACATGTATGTTTATATGCATGCACTTCCATCACACGTGTACTTCCACACGAGGGCTACCAGACCCAGACACCTACTAAGAAACGATACAATAGTTCTCGTGGTTGCTAGGAGCTGTTTTCATTTATGGTGGGGTAGAGTTGCAAGCTTAGCGCTGCATCACTGTCTCCTAACCAGGTGATGAGCGTTTGATGACAGGGTCATAGTGCTTCTCCTCTACCTAGTGGAGAAATTCAACATGATGCACAGCTGCCAGAATAGACATCAACATTTGCTGAATGTTTTGAGTATAAACAAGAAAAAAGAAATTTCATAAGTAAGTTAGTAGGTGGTATTTTTCTATTGAGGCAAGCACAGAATTTTCTGGACCAATTGAAAGGAATCAATGGAATTTAATATAAATTTTGGGCAGAAAGCAAGCGGTATAAAGCATGCCAACAATATCATATATTTTAGAGACTGCTCTCAGTGTGCAGATATACAGTATTTTTTTTACATTAGCTTAACATTTTTCAAGTCTCCAGATGGCGTATAAAATGCTTTCTTTCTCTGCATCCACAGTCTATGGGTGCGTTGTGCTGCCTTCTATCTTTGGTTGGGTACAACACTTCCTAACACTGCTAGAGCACGCGCATATGCCAGTGTGTAAATGTACAGCACATGGATGCATCACTGAGTGAACTTCCCCCGCCATATTGCAAAGATTTTTCATCACATGAAAGCCAACAGGGGGTGGTATGCATACAGGGCGAGTCGCTTCCATCTGCCCTGTCCACTTAAATTAGTGGGGCCTTGCATCCAGCAGCATCTGGTTCCAATATGGAGCCAGGCGGAAGGGTGGGTGCCTCACTGTGCGGCGGAAAATACAGCCTACTGCACCTTTAAATAGCCCTCAGGAGGCTAGGGACGGATGCTGGCGCTATCGCCCTATCCCAAGATTCTTTGTATCTGGCCTAACACTTCTTCCCTTTGAAAGAGGACAAATGTACAATTAGGCTGGAATGTCTGCAATGCTGTTTTCCAAGCGTGTGTTCACGGAGCTGGCTTGAGCAAAGGGTGGATTGAATGGTAAGAGGTTACACGCCGTCAACCTCCTTTACTGTTCCGCGGTAAGATGCACCGTTTGACCCTGCCCGAGCTGGGTTTCTCCGGCTCTGCTGGTCCGTGTTTGGGTTAGCCTCTTGCTGTTCTGGTTCTGCTGCAGTTTGCCGAGCCAGGCCTCTGTCAGCACTCCTCTGTGGCACAAGTCTCTATAGATCCCTCCTCCTCCTCGTCTTCTTCTTTCCCTGTGCGAGAGGCACTTCAGAGCTTACCCATAATTCAAAGGTTTCCATCTTGACCATAATTCACACTGCGCTCTACCCTAACTAAAGGGGCTGTCTGTGACTACGGTGATTGCATGTTTGTCAAACGAATTGTCAGTGCAGCAGACTCAGGAGGAGGAAGAGACAAGGGCCTGAAACATGATGATGACACGCTCACACACAAGAATGTACACAATAGTATCATCCTCTAGTCCTATATGATCTGTAGGATGAACATAAAAGGGTGATAGAGACGCAATGGTCCAAAATAAATACATACACAGAGTTCTAACTTCTCAGGTGCTGCAGCAAAGGTGGTAGTTTGCTAGTTACAGAGTTTACAGGATGTTAAGGGGACCCTGTTATACTTTGCTTCCAGTTACAGGGTTTGCTGCAGTATTTGTCACAGAGGGCAACGGAAGTCACAGATAAGTGCATCCACTTTTCAATCAATCCAAGCAACTCTCAGATAAGAGCTGATACAGCAGAATGTTATTTCTGTACCATTAATCAACACAAAGCATGACAGCGGTTATTTCAAAAACAAGGAAAGCTTATGGCTTTCTTTGTCACATGCAACAATTCATACTATCATAGCTACTATGCTGTTTTGCTATATGTCAGTAGCCTAAGTACTACAGAGTAGTAAACTATATTGCATCAATCCACAATAGTCTGCAGCTCAGAGCATATACCCATCCTGCAATGCTCTTCATCTGTGTAACACACTGTCTGAATCCATCTCTTTAATGTTAAGTGTGCCTTGTAAAATGATAGCAAGTCCATAAAAGACAGAAGAGAAAACTACTGCATGTGGCATCATATTAATACAACTTTAAACCCAATGCAAAGGAGAAAACACATAAAAACAGCTACTAAACAGAACAAATTGTTTAAAAGCCCATCTGGAGGCCCTCCTTTAAAAGCCCAAAGAACAGCAAGTCTGTGTTTCCATTAGCCATTAGGGAGGAGAACATGGAGCGAGCAACACAGTGTGATCAGATAAGACTGATGACAAGGCAGAGGGAATCGATGACAAACTTTTGACAGCTTTGGCCCATGTCTTAGGACCTAGCCTGCCTGCTGAAATATAGATCGCTGTGCAGCTCCAATACACACACATCCCCTGTCAGGTCTGCAGATACTCATGTAATGTGTGACTGATTAGCCAGGCTAACCACAGAAAGCAATAGAGAGGCCATATGAGAACAGCAACGGTCACATGAAAAATCTGGCTTTTTGTTTGAGACGCATGAAGGTAACACGTGGAAACCGCTTTGTATCTCGGTTTTCACCCTCTCTGCTATTGTTGTGAAATCCTTCCCCTTTGACCTTATCTACTGGAGTGCACACATGTGCACAGCAGCTATCAAAGGGCATATCCAAAGCGGTGCGAGGTTAAAATCCATCCTACTACTTCTCAAGCGAAACACTGAGAAAACGTCACTGACGTTTTCCCTATGTAAACAGGCCAACAGTCGAACAGCCAATGACAACTGCCACTCCCAAACAAGTGCTAACCACCAGGTAATTTTATTAAGTTGCGACTTCCTTTCTTTTCCTTTCTTACATCAGAAGTTCAGAGGTCAAGAGGATCTGTCAGCAGTGACAGGGAGGATTATGGGTGTAGGCATTCCATTGGCAGTCATTACTGCCCTCAGTCAGCACCTGGTACTCTCTCTCCCTTTTTTTCTTCATCCTCTGTCTTTCTGTCTCTTCTCTCTCTTGTCCTCTGACAGACTAAGAAGCAATTAGTGTCACATTAGTGAGTATAATTCTTAGTCATGCCAAAGCTGCGGCTGCTCATTGATTTTTTTTTTTTTTTAAATAAACAGTTGCTTTGTTTGATTTTCCTGCACTTAATCACCAAGCCTCGCTTTAAAATCTCAGGAATCCAAATAATATTCAGGCAGAGCAGATTCCTTATGTTTCATGACTGCAGCCTCAACTTTGTCCACAGCTCTCTGCAGAACTGTTACTCTACATTCCTGCTGCATTACAATCACCTATCCAAATGCAACACTAAGAGAGAAGGAAAAATGAGTATGAGCAGCAATGTGAGGTTTGGACCCCTGCGCTCGAACCCCAGCCCAGTAGGATTCTTCACATTCCAGGCCATGCTGGAGCTGGAGTTGGTAACAGATCTGAGCAGGCCTGCTGGGCTCAGCGCATTGTGGCCTGTCCTCCCTTCCTCAGTTTTCTGCTTAAGAACAAGGCAGCACTTTTCCTTGTAGGACACCTTCCTGAGAACAGCCTCAGGTATAGATTTTCCCTCCCAATGCTATAAAAAAAAAAACCATGCAGAAATACATGTCTTCTGCCAGCCAGTTTCCCCTCATGCAACTGTAACAGGACAGAGGGAGTTTACATCACAGCAGAGCAAGGGGCTGGGTCTTTCTGACAGTAATGCAAGGGACACTTGTTTACCTAACCTTATGGGTCGCAGTGCAGTTTAGCAGGGAATGAATGACTTCATTTCAGGGTTTAAATTAAAGGGTTCCTCCTCTGTTGAACTTAAAACAGATTTGTGCCTGCTTTGGAATGAAGAAAGTAATCACTGTACACAGACCCAACTACTCTGGCTGCAACTATAAAACAAAAGCAGCAAAGAATTATAGCGATGACAAGAACGTAATACAGTGTGGCGGCCGCAAATCTGCACACAATTAGAAGTTGACACACAGTAACAAAAACACAACTTTTACTATTAAATCTATTCACTACTAAATCTGACTAATGCTTCATAGACATTGTAAAAAAAAAATTTTTCATTTACACCGACATGGTGTCAGTTACTTCAACAGTTATCGGGCTACACCATATTTGAGGGAAATTGCTACCTTATGTGCCTTTTAAAGAAACCACTTTTTTTTTAATAGGGCCTTTTAAAAACAGGGTAGTGTTTCATTTCGGGTTGGTGGTCATTTTGGCAATGGGATTTTACCACCAGGGAGCCTTGGAACCATTTACACTCACACATGGCATCAAGGCCTGCTGTGGTGGTGATCAAGTGCTTTGGAGATGCCTGGACACCATGCAAACACAAATTAGAGCCCATCTCTCTCATGCCCCCCCCCCCC
>VOQJ01013876.1:5671-18205 GCA_015052665.1 Apistogramma diplotaenia | reverse complement strand
CACACACGCACGCACACACTCCAGCCCCAGGAGAGCACTTTCTCATGATTTATGTTTATGGCATTAAAACTGAAAAAAAAAATCAATGTTTCTCATGTGCATGGACTATACTTGAACCTCATATACATAAACATAAAAGCACTCACTCCAACATTCATGTGAACATGCAGCAGTGCCTCACAAATGAAACGCATTCATCTCTTCTGCTTGTTTCATTCAGTAAAGACTATTGGACTCGTTTCCCCATCTGTTCATTTGAGGGAGATGATAAGAACGGCTAAATGAAGCTAGCTGCTTCTCAGTAGTTTTTATTTCATAGCTATCAGCACTGAACATTTCTAGCCTGGAGTCTTGTTCAAATAAGATGAACCTGTTTTAATACAAGCACACTGTCACTATGGACTTGGGCACGCGGGTTAATTCAGGGTTAATAGGGAACTTACCTTTTATTATACAAAAAGCAACACATTGAGGGTCTGTGCGTGATTGTATTGTTAACTTTGCCTCAAGAAGGCAAGGACGGGCAGAGAGCCAAGTCAATGAAGGAGATATATATACTGTGCCGGTCCACTGCTTTCAATTAAATTACAAAGGGGAGGAGTGCCATGAATGGACAGAGAGGTTGTTGAGACCACAGTGAAGCAATATAGACTCAAAGAATAAAAGTGTCGGCTATTTGTTTTAACATGCTGGGACCCGGGTCAGGAACAGGGCATGTCATACTTAAATAAAATTGTGAATACAGTGTTGGGCAGTTGTATTAGCTGTGCAGCAGTGACTGCCTGGAGTGCTTGTACAACAGCTTGAGCTTGATGTCTAAGCAAAAATGATTTGCATGTGTATTTACTGGGCTAGTTCGTTGAGCATGCATTAAATACTTTGCCCTTGGTTTGTTTGTGTACATGTTAATATAACTATCTTTCCTCACACACAAACACATCTGCTTTTCACCCCAATTTTGGATGTTGAACAGTGTTAGTAGCCACGTACTATGTTTTGATAAATACACCTGCATCCGATTTATATTTAAGGTGCCAGTTTGATGCTATTCCACTGACAGCTGTTGGTGGTTGTGTATCATGAGGGGTGTGCAAGGAAAAACAGAAAAGAAAATACAAACAATGCACATTTAAAGGTCTTTTGAAAAAAACAAAACAAAATGCAGGTATGCAGGTGGGATACAGCAGCAGAAGACCCCACTGGGTGCCACACCTGTGAGAACAGGAAGCTGCCTCACCAAAACTGGGCAATAGAAGACTGGCAAAGTGTTGCCCGGTCTGATGTGTCTTGATTCCTGCTGTGATCTTTACGTGGCAGGACCAGAATTTGGTGTAAATAACACAAAACCATGGCTCCATGCAGCCTTGTATCAGTAGTTCAGGCTGCTGCTGCTGGTGTAATGGTGTGTGTGTGTGTGTGTGTGTGTGTGTGTGGGGGGCATTTTATTTAAATGCTAGTCAACCTGAGCTTTGTTGCTGACCATGTCCATCTCTTTATGATCACAGCAAGCCCATCTTTTGATGGCTGATTAACACCTCATGTCCCAAATTTCAAATCACCTCGAACTGGTTTCTTTCTTCTCAGTCCAATAGGTGGCCTTTGGGATGTGGTAGAATTACAGATGGATGTTCAGCTGGCAAAACTGCAGCAGCTTTGTGATACCATCATGTCGGTATGGACCAGAATCTCAGAGGGAATGTTTCCAGCACCTTGTAGAATCTATGGCAGGAAGCTTTAATGCAGTTTTGAAGGCAAAAAGGGATCCAACCAAGTACCGACACAAAGTGTCAGGTGAGTATGTTACCTCTATCTGTTCTTCTATGTTAAGCCTAACAACCTCAATGAATATTTAACTACAATTATTTCTTCGATGTCTGAATTTCCTTCACCTCAAAATGAACAAAACTGAGGCTCCTGTGTTTGTCTGCAGTGGTTTTCACTAAGGAAGTCAGTAAATGTTCCCCCTCACAGACAAATCTTATCTCTTGGTAATATCTTTAACAAGCTTTGGAAACATACATTAGGAGTAACTCAGTTTTCACAAAGCTGCATTTTTTTTATTAATTACATACAACACCCTACATGGCCATGCCCCTGCTTCTATATTAAAACTGCTATTGCATACCATATTCTAGCAGATGAAAGATACATCATCCTGCCTTTAATTTGAAACCTTACTGTGCAGCAATATCATTGGCACTCAGAAGTGTGACACTGAGTGCCAAAGTAGTCCAACCCAAATCCACTCAGAAATGATCTTGATCAAAGACTTGCAGCTGTAATGCAATTCCTCTCATGTAAAAACTGCAGCTGCAGGAAGAAATATTCCCTAAGGTGGCCCTAATGTGCAAAGTGCAGTAATCAAAAGGAAAACACAATATTTTAGAAAACACAACAACAAAGCATGGTAGGGACAAAACTTAATTCGTTTTTTTAATTGTTCTGTTTTTGTATCTCTCTTCGTAGTGACGCTGAGTCATGTTTAAGCTGAGTTTGAAAAGACTGAAGAAGAAAATGATAAACTATTTAATTATTACAGTACTACATTATTACATCAAAGTTAGGACTTCAAAAACTATTGGCAGTAGAAAATCAATTGTTGAGTATTGTGTTGTTCAAAAGCTACAAATGTTTCTATATTAAGACATGCAGCAAGCACGCAGAACTCTTTCAATGTTCATCTCGAGAACCATCACAAAACTGTCAAAACGGTTTAGTCACATGAGGATACTGTTGAGAATATGTTGTCCTTTTTTCATGGAGATGTTGGGTTTCATGTTGTGATTCTCTGTTTTGTTGCATCATAGGCCTAATATATATTTGGCTCAGACCAAAAAAGGTAGTTTGCTGTCTGCAGGGTATCTGTGGGCAACACTGAGGCGTGATGTCAGGTCCTTGCCTGTTCGCAGCTGCTTATCTGCAGCTGCAGCAGTCACCTCAGTGTGGACAGGTACAGGCTGATTCTTATCCCTTATATCAGGTTGGCACCTTGTCTTTGGCATAACAGACACCTGAAACTTCATGAGTTTTAGCCGCAAAAGTGGCAAGGAGTCCTGTAACAGTGTGGCAGTAAAGAATGATTTAAAGGGATCAGAAATGGAGCCAACGTAGAAGTGCAAAAACTGCACTTTATAGGCTCCCTCAAAATGTAAGTCAACCCCTTCGTACAGAATAAAATAATCAGCTTTATAGGTCAAGTAAAAAGAAACATTTTTGTCTCTTAGCTTTCATGAGAGCTACACTGTTGTGACTCTGCATAACTCACCCGTTCCAACTGTACCATTATCAGCTTGGTAACCAGCCTTACTAGAGTCGGCTGCTAACCTCTAGTTCCAAAAAAAGAAAGAAAGAACAAAAACAAAACAGAAGTTGGCAAAGGGAATAATGGAAAGCCACTTTATGTCCCTTTCTGGTACCATGTCCATGTTGAGATCAGTAAGGTGTGGAGGCCACACAGGCTGGGTATCTTTAAATAAGATGTCACTGCCATGATATCATCTTAGTGTCGTCTGTCAACTTCTGTTTTACTCCATAAAACAATTTGCCCCCAAGCTTGCTCAGTCACATAATCCTGCTGCTGTGCTTATCTCTACAGCAGGTCCTGGACACTGAGCTGCACTTGCTGCAGAAGAAATGTGGCTACAAAAAGGCGACTCCCTCATTGCAATACTTGATGGAAACCTTTGAAACCAGACGTATACCCTGGGACATACAAGTTGATGGATTCACGCTGTTTAGCTGATGGTGTTGAGTCACCAAGAACAAACTTCTTTCTAACAAACGTGGATGTGAACAATACAGGTTGAAAAAATGCTGAAAAAATTTGACTTTGTGTTTGTGTCTTGAACGAGAAGTGACAGCATGTTTGTTTTCAGGGAGTCTCCATAAGGTGCTTTAAAAGACTGAAGTCAATGAGAATTTCAGATGGTACATTTGTAAGGTGTTCTTGCAGTTGCAGCTGTAATGTATGTATCCTCCTTTTGGGGAGTAGTTATTGCTGTTGCCTGGTTTCCATTGTTCCTGTGTCTTACATTTTCATCAGAGCCAGTGGAGGCTCCTTTGCTGGTTATTGCAAAATAACCAGCAAAGGAGAGATGATTGACCTGCAGAGATGAAAACGCATGCAATAGAGAACATTCCTTTAATCTAGACAGCCTGTCTCTGTCTGTGTCGCTCTCTTACATACTCACAAATATGCACACGCTCACAGAGACCCACAAAAACAATCATGTGGAGCAGCTTCTACCACATACCACACACCTTATCAAACATTCAGTACACTGAGTAAAAGAAACTGAGCACTCTGTAATGACCCTTGTGACATCTTAAATATTGATTTTATGTCTCCAGCTGCTGATTAGATGAAAAAAATGTGATGGGATTAACAAGACTGGCGAAGCTGATACGGCATCTAACCTTGAGTTATGCTTTATGAAATGATCACACGGGATGTTGAACTGTCAGTGTGGTCGATTTTTATGACAGCTGTGCAGTTTGAATCAATGGGATTCCCCTCTGCATCTTAAAGCTCCTTAAACAGATCCAGTGCTGAGATTTATCTTTTTCCTGAAGATACAAATCTGCACAACATTCGATTGCTGTAAGGCACAGATTCCCAAAGTGTGGGCCGCGGCCCCCTGGTGGGCAAAGGTACTGCAGGGTGCCGCAGTATTAACAGAAATTCTGTTTGAAAGTATGAAGGGTTACACATTTCTGTAAATGTATTTATTTATACAAAAAGTGAATTAAAATGGTAAAAGGAGGTGTTTTATGTTTTTGTAATCAAAATTTCAAATAAACTTTCTGGTTTTTAAATGGGCCGCAGCACTCTTGACTCTTGCTTGCTTGAGCTTGTTAATTAGCTGTAATTACTTGTGTAATAATATGAGAACTGAATGGAATACACCCCCTGATTTAAATAACAACTAAATCATCAAGACAAATTACAACTTGTATATATGTTGTTGCTCAGTCTGGTAGATAATAAATGGGTGTTTTGGTTCCCTGGCAACAGAGCAAGACAAAAAAAAAGGTCATCCCACCCATTGCAATAGATGTGTGATAGTGATGGAGCATTTGCAATTTCACACGAGAGAGGAGGGCAACAAGATGGAGACGAGTCAGTGTCTCAGACAGAATCTCATGCTGCCATTTCTCTTTCACCACAACAGGTCTGAGAAGAGCAACTTCTCACCTCAGGAAGCTGATTAAAAAACAAAAAAAAGCAAGAAAGACAGAGAGATTCAGCATCTTTTTACTATTTATTTGCACTACATGTTTTGTTCCAGAGAAATGAAGCAGCAGTCTAGTCCTTGAGATTAATTTCAGATGAATATATCTGCAAAAAGTTCTGGCCGCTAAAATAAATGCAGAAAAGCATGCAGCATCATGTGCTGTGCTGACTTTTTACTTGTGTTCAGGTAGATATAACTTTGTTGAGAAAGGAGACTAAAGAGTGAAAAAAAAAAGAACAGAAGAGTAAATGGGAGTAAAATGGAAATAAATGACAGCAATCAGGAGCAGTGCACACTTCATTAGTTAATTAAGGTCGAATAGACTGTCAGCAGACACTGCAAAACTATGAGTCACTTCAGTCTTGACTGCATGTAGCTGGTGGGAAAAACCGAGTCACGACTGGCCACATTAAAGGTGCATTGTGCCAAAGCCTTAATGCACCCTTATTCCAATGTGTCAAAAAGCTCCCTAGATGGGACTGTGGTGGCTCAGCACCAGCGGTGAGGAATCTGTTAGAACTAGTTGGACGGCAGAGCCACTAGTTTCTAAATGGAGTGACTAAAAAAGGATTGAGTCAAGACTACTAGAGGTCAAAAGAATGTTAGTTATATTAGGTGACACTATAACAAACTCTACAACACATTTCTAAAGTTGCAGATTACATCTATCAGTGACATACAGTTGCAACAGTACTTAACATACCGACGTTCTGGCGACAGTATACTGTATGGACACCCATTTTTACACAAACAGGCATTACTTGTGTCCAGTCTGAATGGAATATTTTTGATCTCTCTTGGCTGACTTAAACATGTTTGTCCTAAAACTATTGCCTAAAATCACTGCCTGAGTCCCTCTGTGTGTTTGTGAGTGGAAAGCGTTGCTTCTTCATCTCGTGCACTCCCAGCTCCTCTCCAATCGGTGTGCATGCCTGTGCCGATGTGCAAGCTGCCCCAGCCTGCTCTGTTAGATATTATGTTAGTTAGATCAGGCCAAGTCATTTGCTTTGATGGGTCGATCTTTTACCCTGTTATGATTTGTGTTTAGCCTTGCCAGCTCATAGCAACCTGCCAGCTTGCTCGGTTTGGATGCCAGTTACAATAACTGTGCACACTTGCCTACCCTCTCTCACTCTGCTCTCATTCTGCTGACAGTCCACACTCACTCTGATGATCCCAGCCTATTCAACGCCAGAGATCAAACGTACACTCATCTGACCACTGCAGTATTCACAATAAAAACATTTCCAGCTTAAATCTGTGTGTTTTGTCACTTGGTTCCATCAGTGTTTGTCTCCTTCAAGCACTGATGCCTTTTTTTAAAACCCAAACCATGTCTGTTGCTTGTGAACATTTCATCACACTTTCCTCTAGTGCTTTTCACCTTTTACTGAGCTCTCAGCTGTACCTTTGCTCTTGTCTTACACCTGGAGTGTTTCCCCCACACAGCTTGCACCGACTGCTAATTCTGTGTGGACATGGAGAGCAATGTGCTGGCTGTATGGTTACGTGCCGAGATCAAGACATCAGGGCTGCACTTCGCTGTGACATTGCATTGCAAAAATTTTAAAGCAAAACAATGGTACCCCTATTAGGTACCCCGAGTACTGGGTTGGACCCCCTTTTACCTTCAGAACTGCCTTAACTCTTTGTGGAAAAGATTTAACAAGGTGATGGAAACAGTGCTCAGAGGTTTTGCTCCACAGCCTCACACAGTTGGTGCTAATTTGTGGGCTGCGAAATCCATGATATGAATAAAGGTCATGAATCACATCCTAAAGGTGCTCTATTGGACTGAGATCTGCGGAAGCCAGTGGGATACAGTGAACTAGGGGTGTGCGATATTGACAAAAAGTGATATTTTCTGTAATTCTGTTGATAACTATAATAAACAATATTTTACATTAAAAATGTGTTTGTAAATGTCTTATATTTTACTAGCTTCCACAGTGCAAGCTAGTAAAATACAGGCTAATGGAGCCCCATTGGGTGAAGGCGGGGTACACCATGTACAGGTCACTAGCATGGCATGGAGAACTCACACTCAATTTAAAGTGACAGATCAGCCGGACAGCGTAGTCGGGGTCACTGGGCCGTGCTGGAGTACCCGAAAGAAACCCACACAAACATGGGGAGAACATGCAAACTCAACACAGAACGGCCCAGACTGGGAATCGAACTTGGATCATCTTGCTGTGAGGCAACAATGCTAAGCACTACACCTCCATGCTGTTGAAGCAAGTCCTGTTCAAAGCCAAATCACCTCCACACGGGTGAAGATGATCCTCACCTTAAATTAAAAATAAGACGGTAGAAGACGATGTCAAAATTTCTCCCCCTGGTGCAGCGTGTTCGCTCATTTCTAGCTTTAGGTGTGTTGTTTAGCTAGCACACAGTATGGATGTGTGCTAGCTATCAGTGTGCATGCACAGCAGCCTATACTAAAGCATGAAGTGTTTTTGTGCAGTGGAGCAGTTAATAACGGCAATTAATATATGATCGTAGACGATACATATCGCACACCACTACAGTAAAATCAGTTTGAGATTATTCGAGCTGCTGCTGCTTGAGCAGCTACCAGAATTTGAATGCCACAGCAGAACAGTAAGCAATGCTTTTCCAAACTTCTACTGTCAAATACTGGCGACCTGGTAGGAACCATAGCTGATCAGGTTCTTGTTCTTAGCTGACAGGAGTGCCCCACCCCTTCCACTGCATGCTGCAATGTTATAATGTACATTGTTTTGCATTCACATTACAAGCAGGATATGCTCTTTTACATATCCTGGGGATAATGAGTGGTTATTTGAGTGCTTTTTTTTTTGTCAGTTTGAAACAGTCCAACCATTCTTATCTGACCTCTGACACCAACAAGACATTCTGACCCAGTGAATCAATGCTCAGTGGATATTGTCTCTTTCTGTAAACCTTAGCGGTTATAGTGTTTAGCTTCTGAAATACTCAGACTAGCTCATCTAGTACAACCATGCCATGTTCAAATGAACTTAAATCAGCTTTCTTCCCCAATCAGACCATGTCTACATACCTGAATGCAATGAGTTGCCTGGGAAGAAACACAGATCCCGTGGGAGTTGGATCAGGAAGGGGACATGGCATAAAAATGCGTGAAACCAAACATGGGGAGTGACCTGCTATGCTGATGCCTTTTTAAAGAAGGGAACAGCCAAAAGTAGCTTGTGATTAAAATATGAGTTTATGAGATTTGGAAATTATTGCACTTTTTAAATTTATTTTACATGCATCTCAACTCTTTTTGGGTGTTGGGATTGTATGACAAATACTATTATAATTTAATCCTTCACATGGTTCTCCACAGAGCCTCTGTAAGAAAGCAGATAAACTATTGTTTTGGTTGTTGGCAAATCATGCCCAAAGGAATCTTGCATTATCCTCACATTTGCAGTGTCCTGTGTGGGCTGAGGAATAAATGCGGACTAAAGAGGACGGCATTGCCAACCTCCCATTTAGCAGTTAAAAATAAAACCTGTTTCCCTCTAGCCATTGGACCCATCAATTGCATTCATTCCTATCCTAGAACTCACACATGTTTACAACATACTGAGTGTGTAAATGAATAATGATGATGTACCTGGATCAACTGGTTTGCTGGGGTTTGTACATGCTGCCAGTGATGTTAGAACTGTCCATCTCCAGGATACTTATCACACTATAGAGAGATAATGGGCACTCAGCACAGAGGCACAAAATTCAGTAGACTCCACAGTTCTGCCCCACTGACTGAATGGGAAGTTGGGGTTTGAAGGAAAATGGAGAGAACTGAAGCACCCATACACGAAAGACCTCAAGAGGCCTGGTGTAAATCACAGCAGTGTTTGACTTGTTTTTTTTATTGTCCTTGAGGTAGGGAGGGCATCAAATGGAGGATTATGAAAACATGACTGGTAATGATCTTCAAACAAATGTAAGGAATCAACCTCTGACTACTTTTGCATTCACTACAAGCCATCAGCAGAACATGGTCGTAGATGTTTTTTCAGAGCAGTAAATATCGTTGTAACATGACATTTTATTCAGGACTTGCAGGATTTCTGACGCATGTCTTACCTGCTCATACATACTTCAGAAACCACTGGAGTTCTTCAAATGTGGAGTTTCTCTCCTGGCCACATCCTGTTGACGGCTTAGGTTATTAAATTGATGGTTGAGTCACACAAAACCCATCCTGTCAGCAAGACTTCACTGTTACCCTTTAACAGATGGTGCTATTGTAACCAAGATGGTAGGACACTTTTTTAACAATAAACTGCCCTAAAGCTGACGTGGCAGTAAAACGAATCCACAATTAAAAGTATGAAATTTCAGACAAAATAATATCACAGGAAATAAATGTTCTTGGACTTCTTCTCCGGGACCATCAGGTCCGTCATTGAGCAGATGAAGTTCCAGCTGTTTCTGGTATTCCAGCACTGCTTCCAGAATTCTGTGTGTTGTCCCTTTTATTTTTGTATTGAAGAAAACAGCAAATGTCTCCTCACTGCCCCACTCCCACAAAATGCAAATGCATAAATGAAAACAAACCTGTGTTTTAATGACCATCCCATTCTTAATCCATAGAGTTTAATATGATTTCAGCCCAACATTTGCAGCTTTAGCAGCTTCAACTCATCTGGGAATTCTTTCCACATATTTGTGGAGAAATGCACAGACCTCTACAGGTCAGGCGACAGCACCCTGATTGGACCCACTACGCTGATGGAAGAGTGCCAGAGATGAATAATAATGATTAAATGCAGGGCTGTGTAAAACGGAGTGAAAAGAAACACCGCAAGCTTTATTAAGAAGAACAATTTTAAGCCCAATCCTAAAAACAGAGAGGGTGTCTGTCTCACAAATCCAAACTGGGAGCTGGATCCACACAGGAGGCGCCTGAAAACTGAACGCTCTGCCAGCAGCAGTCTGAGACCAAAGTGCTCTGTTAGGGTGATGCAATACTCTGAGGTCTTTGAGATTAGATGGGGCCTGATTGTCTGTGTAGGTTCCTTTTCTACAAACTTATTGTGCCAACAGAGGGAAATGGTTCATTTTAGGATGGAGAATCTTAGAAGCAGTTAATATCATACGCAAACCATCACCATAAAAAGATTACAGTCAAATGTTCATACACATCTCGTGAGATTTCCAGACACATGAAAAACTGCTGACAAAGGCCTACAGCAGACAGTTCCAAGTATAGAGATGTTATAGGACAGATTGTTACCCCTCTAACAGTAACAGTGGGGAGCAGTAGCAACATCAGTGACTCCCTATTAACTTTAGAGAAGGTAAATGCATCTTTCTTACACTCACATTAATCATAGCTAGAACACATGGACCGAGACGCTGCCACCGCCAACACTGTCTGAGGATACTTCTTTTTGAGCCCTCCCATTAAGGGGCGAGGAGTGAGGTCCTCAGCAGGAGTGTACTCCCTTTCAACACCATTTTATTGTGTTTTAGCATACTGTTATCAACCTAAAGCTTAAAACTAATGAAAGGATTAAAGTCTGCTTAGATAATATAAAAGCCCACTGCATTGGATAATGCTTTCATTTTTTATTTGCACAAAGCTTAATTTTACTCCTTCAGGGTAGCGGCTGATATTTTAAGCATAAAATTATTGTACACTTAATGAGAAGAGATCTAAGTAACCATTAATGTAATGGAATACGCCAGTTGTAGTCGGATGGGACAGTGATAAGTGTGTTCTGGGCAGCCTGAACTATTTGCATTTATGTAGCCTTAATTTAATCATGTTACTATCATGTTATTGCTAATATTAGTTGTCTGCATTCATTGCTGCACAATCACAGTATGAGAGAAAAATAATATTATGCAGCCCTTGTTCTCGCTGCATTTTGTGTCAATCATTCATTTCCTATTCACTGTTACCACACGTGTGTACTCAGTCTTGGCCAAATCAATTGCAAATCAGGGGCATGATGTATATTTTTAGACAATTGATGCATTTACTAGGAATCACACTGCCACACCAGTCAGCTGCATAAATATATCACAGTACACAGTGGACTGAAATAAATAAAAATGAATGGATGAATCTATGAAGTGTGTGAAATCGTGGATCATGTTGCTCAGTTGGTAACTAGGCGACTGAAGCAAGGGGGATTTTCTCAGGATTCCACATGACCCAGAAGATCTTCTGTCTGCCAGTCATGTTAGATACAAATAAATAGTTGCAGCAAATCTGAAAATCCATATTATGGTCCTGACAAAGTCATGTGGACATGGAGCCATCTTGGAACCTGTGGCTTGAAAATAATCAGATTCATAGGTGGAATATTAATCTGCCTGCACACTCGCTCGCCAGCTCACCAACAAAACCTTGTTGCAAATCGGTTGCTATCTTTTGAACTGTTACTGTATCTGCTTCTTATTATGAGAACAGCATGACAACATTTCCTGCATCCAGCTCATTCAAAACTCGGCTGCCTGACCACATCGCTCACATCTTTGCTAGACTATTACCACACTGCTTTGCTAGGTTTCAGGATAAGATCATGGCTTTGGTTGAAAAAAACATATTTTTACAAAATTTATCACATTTAAGGTAAGTCCACTGTCCATTTTGCTTGGTTGCCAGCAGTACTGACATGTCAAGACTTGAGGTGAACTTTACAAGCAATTTCTTGGACTACATATAAACACAGCAGAGTCATTTGAAAACCATGTGTACCCCTACACAACAGAAAAAATATAAACTCTCGGCTATAAAGGAATTGTGGTTGCCGTCTGATTTTGTTTGTGGCATTGATGTAACTGCTGGGGTGTATATGTGACAAATGACTTCATACACTGTTTGATGAATAATTCTCAAAGAAAGGAAACTGCTGTGCACTAGACTTTCTAAATTACAGTCTGTGTAAAATAGTTTAAAGCCACCTCTGGATGTGAATTGAACCTGTCTGCACACTGATGAGAATAAATCGGTAATAGTTCATCATGTTGGTGGTGAAGCTCATAAGGTGCACTTTAATTCAGACAAACTGAGATGAGCAGGCAGGTGAGTAAAGGAAAAAGCTACTTTTATAATAACTCTGCAGAAAATCACGAGTTAATTCAACACATCGGGAAATCTAAAAGCAATGAAATCCAAAACACAGGGAGACAAGAGAAAAAAACTACGGACACGCAGGAACGTGAGTGAAAAGTCAAATACACACTAAATACACACCAGGGAGAAAAAGGTGAGGTAAATTACACACTGTGAGGGCTGGCAAAAAAACAAAGAAGGCTGTATGCAAACATGCCAAGATATACACAC
>VOQJ01013872.1:26300-46015 GCA_015052665.1 Apistogramma diplotaenia | reverse complement strand
CCCCCAGGAGATGTCGAGTTTGAGGACTACGGCCAGGCCATGAAGAGGACGGTATCTGAAACCAGCCTGTCCAACACCAAAGAGGGCAAAGAGAAGCCTGCTGGCAAGAGCAAAGGCAAACTGTGGCCTTTCATTAAGAACAAGAACAAGGTAACACATGAACAAACACTTCACTCAGAATCACTTGTACGCGCAAACGTACCGCAAAGCCTCACTAGTTTTAGTGAAGTTTCCTCACTCGAAGGTTATGTGGGGTGGGGTGGAGGGTGTTACAGGTCCTGCTGTGTCTGTTCTGACTTGTTCTGATGTAGTCGCTGTAGAATTATATGTGTTCACTGTTTGTAGTGTCTGTTACAGTCCTAGTGCTGATTATGTATTCAGTTTATATATTCTTTAATAGATTTTTTTTTTTACTTTCATTCACTTTGTTACCTTTAGAAACTTATTGCTAGTTCTTTGTTATTATTGCCATTTTTGTTGTTATTATTTGCCACCCGTTTCCTCCCCCTGGCAATCACCCTCACCGATTTTGGAGCCTCCTTTCCGTAACACACACTAATATATTTCTACCCTTTTCTCTATGGATGGACTCAAGTGGCACATATTAACTTCCTTCTGGATCTGATGCTGTAGACTCCCTTCAGTACATTGCGACTGATCCGCCTTGAGTAGCTTCCTTTTAGTTTCTTGTTTCTGAACAGCAGAACTGATCTCTGGCTGTCTTGTGGGCTGGTGACACTGTTGGTATTGAATTAGAACAGAGCATGATTGAGCAATTTTCTGTGTGTGTGCGTGCGTGCGTGTGTTGGCGCATCTGTGTGGGAGAGAGAAAGCAAGTTTGTGCAACGCTACATGAGAAACCCTGGTGTGCAGAAAATGGTGCAACCTCCCAAAATTAAGGCAGACTTTTTATAGGCATTTTTTGGGAGCACATTGTACAGAGAGGTATTTACACTGTACATGCACACGAGGACACATGCATGCCAACAGAAGCAAACAGTATAGTTTTACAGAATCAAGAAAAAGGGGTTTCTGACTTACTTGCAAATGCATGTGCATCATGTGGTATCCTAAACCTCATCACTGCTTCACTCTCACTCCTTAACGACTGGTTGAATTATGCAGTCAGATGCTTTAGAGCCGTGATAAGCACTTAGATTAGTCTGATGATGGCCTAGAGTTCAGCAGCTGTTATCCGTGGGGATGTGGTGAATTACTCGTCTTAGTCGGCATGTCGATGAGGTTGGGAAAGTTTAAAAAAATGGAGACGGTTTCTAAACTGGAAGGCGGCATGCGCTTTGACTGAAACTCTGTGCTGTTTGCTTTGTGCATCTGCTTGCTTTAACACATTTGTACGCTTTCTACTCACTCTGGTTATTTTGTTCTTTTAACTCTTTTTATGTTTTATGTGTTCAACTATTTCCCCCCCCCCACAACATAACAACTGCTACTCTGGTTTTGACATTCCTTTGGTTGTCTTTTATGTTCCGTTTGGGTTTTCTGTTGCGTGTGTTTATTTTTTAATATTCGTAGGAGGCTTATTTATTTTGTTTTGTGTTCCCTCCTCCTTTTCCTCCTTTGTCTTTTTTCGTTGGATTCTCGCCCCTCCTTCTTCTTCTTCTTCTTCCACGTTTTTCCTCTTCCTCTCCGTCATGGCTCCCTCTCTTACTGGTAGCTTATGTCCCTGTTAACGTCCCCCCACCAGCCCCCACCTGCCCCCCCAGCCTCATCCCCACCCTCACCCTCTGCTGTTCCCAACGACCCCCAGTCTCCCAAGCAGCACAAGGAGCCCCTCTCCCACCGCCTCAACGACTTCATGACCTCCAAACCCAAAATGCACTGCCTCCGGAGCCTGAGGCGAGGGGTAAGTCTGTGTGTGTCCAGCCAGCTTTGTGCATGTGTATGTGTGTCTGGATACCTATACCTGAGCTCTGTAGCTGCTACAGTGTATGAGTGAACATCCAAAGGCTGAATCCCTCTGCTTATTTTGAAGGTCACTGTTACTACAGCATCATACTTATCAGTACTTAAGTATCAGCAATGTGACCTCCAACAAGTGTCCCTCCTTCACTCATACACTGCTCAGCTTTTGTGCTTCTCTAGCATGCTTCTGTAGTGCATTACCATTACCTGTGACTCCACGGTATTCGTCTTACTCACCAACAGTCTCTTCATCTTGTCCCTTCAGATTAACTGTGCTCATAATGACAGTCTCTCTACCACCTTTCCCTTCTGACAGAAGCTAAGAAGCCTGAGCAGTGTTGGCAGTAGCATGAAGACTGCAGTTGCTCCCTGCGCTCTTCTCTGCAGTCTATGCTGGAGGCAGATTGTTTTGGGTTTTGCACGTGATATAGAGGAAGGGGCACAAAGGAGATGGTTTAACCTTACAGTATGAATCAAGTGATTGACATGGGAGATGCCTGGGAGATTAAGTTTTAGGAGGCTTCCCGGAGGAAGGTTTTTTTATCAGCACCTCTTCAGCACCCTTGTGTGTGTCACATCACAGTTTCTGTTCTGAAGTCCAGTGCATGTTGTATAGAGACACAGGGTGACAGTTGCCGGGGAAGGTCACAGCGTGCTTTCCTGTTCTTTTTGCTTAACTCGCCAGCTGTCCGTGACCTCAGGAATGGGCGGTAACTCACAATGTTCCTTCCGGACTCCACAAATATAGTTTTTGTTCATGCTCATAATTTGAAATGGGAACAGTTCAGAGCAAAAACATTGGTATGAATTGGTGATAACATGATATCTGAAAAGGTAAAAGAACAATGTGGTGCAGTAGTGCAGTGTGTGACTGTATTGAAGAGGAAATGAATAAAATGAGGCAATGCAGAGGGAAGTGTGTATTTTTTTTTGTAGCAGGCCTAACAGGAAGTGCACGTTTCTAAAAGCGGATGTGCTGCAACAGCTCTTGAGAAGAGTGATAAAAAGAATTAAATCAGATGCATTGTTTTCAGCCATGCATAGATTAAAGAGTGAGGTTTGACCTTATTCTAACATTTTATGGCATTAGAAAGGCTGAATAAAGCTTTAAAGGTTAAAAGCTGCATCAGACTAGAAGCCCTTTGACGAAACAAAGAATTTATTTTAATTCGTCAGTCAGACCTTCCAGGTATCATGAGAGTATTGAATTCGCCTGTAGTTGTTTTTAAGTCTACTGAAAGTTTGTTTTGTTTGTTTAGATGCTGGTTGATATAAAATACACATTAAAATATTGCTTTATTTTTTGGAATAAACTGGCAAAAATATCTTAACTATAAGTAACCAAGTTCACAAGCACTTCATCACCAGATTGTCAGTGCTCATTTTTAGATGAAAGGCTGAGTTTCTCTTCATTTTTATTTTTCAAATTAGGGTCATCAACAAAAGTCTGTAGGAAGCTTTCATAAGCCTATGTTACAGTGTGTTGCTGTATCTGCTTTATCAGGGATGTTACACAGTGCATTGTATATGTAGATGGCTGCAGAGAGATACAGTAGAAAGCTCACACTGTCATAATGGGAAAAGGTGATTTTACTGACAAAAACCATTTATCATTGCTTAATCCATCCATCCATCCTTTTTGTGTTGCATATATGGGTACACAACAGTTATTTTGATTCATGAAATATTTAACCTAAAAAGTTTTATAGCATTCTAAATAACCTTTGCACTAAAATTTAAGTCCTGCATAATTCGTGTTTAAAGATTTAGGAAAACAAAAGCTGTAAAATCAGTTTTCAGTGATTTTCTGTCATTACAGCTACAAGCAAATTAACAAAATGCAGCCAGATTCCTGTGACACCTCCTGCGAGGAGAGCACATTTGGGATTAGAGCAGTTGTGCCTGTGGAGGTGGAGTGTTGTGTCTCTGCACAACGGCAGGATGTCTGCCCCTGCAGGAGAGCTTTTGTGCACTGCATAGTAGATGTCGAATCCATCCACAGCCGCTGTTTGTGTGCGTGCACGTGTGTTGTTTCTGAGGAAAAAAGCGAAAGCATCTGTGTCTTGAGAGTCAAGTTAAGGCAGTATACAGTATAAGAGTTTAAACACACTAGTTTTGTTTCATTGACGAAGCTTTATTCTCTCTGATGATCACCACAGCAACAATCTCCGCGCTCTCTCATTTATCACAAAGAGCTAATGAAGAGGACTCTGGGCAGACCCACGTATGCTTTTGAAGCAAGGCAATATGTTGTAAGTGCGTGTGTGTGTGTGTGTGTGTGTGTGTGTGTGTGTGTTTGTGAGAGAGAGAGTGAGAGCAGGTGTGTATGTGGAGAAGGGCGTGTATAAACATTGCATAGTTGCGGATGTGTGTGATCAGTAAAATAGCCATGTATAACACAGGCAGTAGCCTCATTAATAATCGCTGTCTGAGGAGATTTTCACAATTAATGAGGCAAAACATGCTCACAAAGGAGGCTAGTGTCTGTGTTTGGCTCAGTATTGATCACATGCTTGTGACACGTGTCGAGTCGGGAAGAATGATTTTAGAAAATGATGACTTCATCCTTCATCACATGTACCAGCTTGAGGTCTGCTGTGTCCTGCAGCTGTTTCAGGGCTTCCCCACTGAGCATCTACAAAGGGGTCAATTCACAAAGTGTCACAAGCACCTGAGGATGTGGGGAGTTATAGGGATGCTATTTATGATACTGAGGAATTGCCCCTCCATACTTATTGAATCTCACATGTGGATGTATGACATGAGGTGTTGGTTACACTTTGGATGCGGGTCCAGCCTACAGTACCCCGAATTTACCCCTCCAGGGCTTTTTTTCTGTGCTGGTGTGCCATAGTGCAGCAGTGTTATATGTCTGTAATATAACTGTTGATGTGTGTCTGTCTCAAGAACAAATTTCGGACAAAAAATATTCTTTGCTGAAAGCTGCAGATTTTAAGCGGTCACGTGATAAACCACATGGAAGCTCAGTGATGCAACATTCAGAGACATACATGCTCTGTCTCTTTGGATTGATTAGTGTTTGAGATTATTCTGCAAACTCTTAATTTACAGGAAACCAGCAGGAAAGAACAAAGAAACACAAACTGCAGCAGAAAAGAAGTTGTGCTGCTAGTAGATCAGACAGAGCTGAGAAATCCTAAAAGCCACAGTGATGAGTGTTTTGTTGAGTGGAAAGCAATTGCTCCATGATAGCTTTACTCCTGCTGTTGGCTTATTTCTGGCCTGCTGTTAAAAAAGACAGCCTTAAAGTAGAGTAGAGTGATCCGTCTTCTAAAAGCCGACCAACTGAGACTCTTTAAACTATGAACATTTTAAATTCACAAAAACGTCAAACGTGGCTTTTATTAAGTTTGAGAGAAGGATCCTTTGTGTCGGTTGTACTTCGTTCTTTCACTTCAGTATCTAAAGGTTTTCCGTTTAAATTTTCTCATTTTCATTTCTGGAGACTACCCACAAACATGCAGAGAAAAAAAAGGCCCATGTTTGCGCTTACACTTCTGCTGAAGCAGTGTGGGGAAATCGTTTTTGTACATGTGAAGGTGTGTGTGGGGGGAGATCACAAGACATCATAGCAGGGACCATAAAAGGCCATTCCAGGTGGATGACTTGATTAGTGGACTAAAGTGAGTAGAGCTCCACAGCGCACCAGCCTGTGAGCTAAACAGGATTACAAGTCATCTGCTCTGGCTCTACCAGCCTATTGTTGTTATTAACCTTCTCTGCACTCTGTTCTCTGTATTCAGAATCATGTCCTCAAAAACAAAAAAACACTCAGCAAATTGTATAAACGTTTTAACACTTCCACACTTATTTTGGTTTTTGGGTTACATTTAGAGACATGTTTCACCAGTGTGAATAGTTGGGTTTTGAAAGCATCTCTCCAGCTTGTCTGCGTACAGTATCTGCCTCCATGTCAACGTATGGACCTGCTAATGTGATAACATGCTTTTGGCGCCCTCTGGTGTCCCCTGTGTGTCATTGTGTTGGCAGCAGAGAGGGATCGAGAAGTAAAGGGTACATTCTCCTCTGTCGCCGTCACTCTCCCTCTACTTCTTAATTTGCATCTGTCTTCCTTTAACGTTTCTCAGTGACTTCATGCTTGTGCAGTAGGTTGGCCTGTTTGCCAACTTATTTTTCATATCTCATGAATTCATCATGTTAGAAATGTTAAACTTCACCACATTAAAGAAAAGAGCGGGGTCTTTGTAGCTGAAATCGTTTCTGAAAGAGCTTTTTTATTACACAGCTAGTATATAAATGTAATTCTTGGGGCTTTGACTACTTTACCCTCTTTCCCTTATATGGTGAAGTCTGGCAGAGTAAAGCATTATTATAAAATACACGTAAACTTTTTTTGTTGAAAGGAAAATAAAACCAAATGGCCGTAATATTCTCCTGATGTTGACTTTTATCTGTTGTCTCTTTCTCTCTCCTGCTCTTCGCCATTTTTTTCTCTTCTCCCCCCACGAAGCTTTCTCTCAAGCTGGTAAGCATGACCGTATAACTGCACGACCGTAGCGGCATGACCATAGCACGCATGTCACGTCCTCCCAGTAACACAGTGTTAATAACGTTCTGTACGCTGATGTGTTTTTTGCTGTGCTTTTTTTCTTTCATAATTGTTATTTGTTTTTGGATCTAATTTAATGATTAATTAAGTTTTGCTGTAACACAACAATGGACCGGAGACTCATGTCGTTGTCGCATTTTTGTGTTATGTTGTTGTTTGTTTTTGTTTTTTTTATGTTTACGTGGTTGTGTTCCCGTTTTGTCTCTCCCAAAATGTGTCTGTGGTCGCTGTGATGCAGATCACACTCAATTCCCACGTCCGGAATCTCATTGAGGTGATCAGATTTACTCTGTGTTTTACTTGTCTGCCTCTTAGTCTGTCTCGTAGTCCTTACTGTCTGAGCAGGTCGTACGTCCCTGTGACGTCTACTA
This sequence comes from Apistogramma diplotaenia, assembly GCA_015052665.1. Lineage (NCBI taxonomy): Eukaryota > Metazoa > Chordata > Actinopteri > Cichliformes > Cichlidae > Apistogramma > Apistogramma diplotaenia. The sequence goes on along the minus strand of VOQJ01013872.1, from coordinate 39,130 downwards.
ATCTGTTCCATAGAAAATTGTCCTCACAGTGCATGCCATTTCCATTGACTGATTTTTGTTTTTTATGGTGTTTTGTAAAGCTATCATAAGAGAAGGTTTCTTCAAAACATGAGACACTTTTGAGGATTAAAGGAACAGTTTAATATTTTTGGGAACGCTTTGGCGATGGTGTGTAAAGAGATTGTATTCATACAGACTGGAAAGAGCAGGAAACAGCTGTGCTGGCTCTATGCAAAAAACCCTGAAACTTCACAAATTCAAAGGTTTTATTATTACTGTAACAGCTTTGTGTGTTACATGTGTAAAAAAGCAAAAAAAAGGACTTGCAGCAAGACCCAAAATTCATATCTGATTCTAGGCTAACTGGTGATAAATAATACAGTGTATATCTCAGATCTGCAGCAGGCTAATGGGCAGAAATAGGAACACTACCAAAAACAACACACTCACACACACACAAAAACACCTTTAAGGGAATAATCCACTTGACAGGATGAGTCAGCGTTTTGTGTGAACCTGTAAATGAGTGGGTTTGAGTTAGTTGCACATGCAGGGGGGGGGGGTGTTGATGGGCTTGGAGGAGAGATGCAAATAACTGGCACAACTTTAAAGAAGAAAGTTCATGTATCACAGCGTTAAAGTTTCTCCCTGTGCTCGAGGCAGCACCCAGGGGAGCTTCATCTCTGTTTCCCTGAGCTTCCGGTCTGTATGTTAGGGATGTTGGCGTACACACGTGAGTGTCTTTTGACAAGAACGCCATCATGCCCATCTTCCCAAATTTTAAACTGCTCTTTTAAACTGACTTTTAAAATGGAAATTACGTTTCAGGTGTCTGTTTTACCTGATTCAAATAAGGCTGATCAGTTTGAACTTTTTGCATCAATACATCAAATTTGTTGACCGCAACACCAAATGACTAAATGCCTGCCTGTTTTAGCTTGTTTATTGATTAAATGTAATCATGTAGAATAAATATGCATTTAGGTCATAGTGCTTTCACTAGTCTGGATACTGTAACGCCTCACTGATACGAGAGCCTGTCTGCATGTGTCTGCATGATTGTTGACAGATCTTTGTTATGTTGCATGCCTTTAAGTGTTGCATGCTGATACAGGGAGACGGGGTAAGGTTGCCATGGTAACTAGCTGCTGTGTTTGCCCTGGCTCGTGTGAATTGAATCCTGACCTCCAGTCCGTAGCTCCAGCTGTTATCGCCTGTGGTGCTGCTGTGACCCGTCTCAATGAGATCCAATCACGGGCCTTGACCTCTTCAGTCCACGCAATCCAAACTTTTTCTGACAGTATTATATTGCATGGGAACATATAAAATATTGACAGCCTATGAATGAAAGGATACTTAATAATTGTTTATACTGATTTTGTTTACATTATCTTTATTTAGCTGTTTTTTTATGTGATTAGTGTCTTAGCTTGCGCTATGGGAGCACAAGCGTCAGAATGCTGACGTGTGTGAGAGGCGGCTGAGCATCATGACTCATTCTTCCGTTCAGTATCATAGATGGGAAACAGTCTCACCAGGAAATATGACCCCTGTCGAGACAACCTCTTACAACTCACACAACCTTCATTTTAAGAAAGCGTTAGAGCGTTTCAGATCCATTAGCTAGCTCATGCTGAAACGCTATATGAGCAATAAAAGGATGCCGCTAATATTTTATTACATTTCCGATGCATTTACAGATCTTTAAATTAGGTGTGGCGACTGAATAGGTGAAAGGCCTCAATACACAGCCAAAACAACCTAAATATCAAAGAGTGTGTGTTAGAGAGCAGCTGCAGTATCTCCTTCACTCGGCCGATTCAGTCAGAGCATAACAGGAGATCCATTTATTTGACCATTTATCCCCGAGTCTTGGTTCTCTGGGTTTTTAGAACAAAAGAGATACTGCACCTATCTAGAACAGATCGCTGTGAAAACACAAAAATGTAATTTTACTGAAGGGTTTTTTTTGTCTCCTACTTTAAAAAAAATAATTCCCCTGCTGTGATTTTTTTCAGGGTTCTGGACCAGAGGACTTCAGTCACCTGCCACCAGAGCAGAGGAGGAAGAAGCTGCAGGGCAAGATCGATGAGCTGAATAAAGACATACAAAAAGAGATGGACCAGAGGTATCCAGAAGAGTTTTTAATATAGCACCAAAAAGCTTTGGCATTCTGTTCTTTATAAACAATACTCATGTCTGCCCCTTCAATACGAAATAAAGACTCAGTGACTGACTACATTTGCTCTTCCAGGGATGCTCTTACTAAGATGAAAGACGTGTATGTGAAGAACCCTCAGATGGGGGACCCAACCAGTGTGGACCCCCGGCTATCAGAAATAGGTCAAAACATTGAGAGGCTCCAGTTTGAAGTACAGAAATTTGAGGTTAGTCCGGTGCCTGCCTGAGCTCTTACATCATGTTGAGTGTTAGTGTTGGAGGGCTGTGCTGTTTGGTTTATCTGAAACAGTAAATGATGAGGCGCTCACGCACACACATCTCCAGCTGGGCTACTTCCAAAGAAGCCTGCCGCTCGTCCATATTAGGAGAAGATGTGAGGCAGCTGGAGGGGTTGGCTGCATGTTCCGTGTTCTCCGTGCAGGGAGGGAGAAGTCCCAGAACAATAGCCTGGTTTAACCCTGTGAATAAATGGCAAGAACAGTTAGAACCCAAGGCAGAGGTGTTCCTTCTTTGTAGGTTCTTGCCAAATGTAAAAGTCATCTGTCACAGATAAAAAGAATTCCTCGAGTCAAGTCATAAAAATGAAAAGCTAGAGCCAACACAGCCATAATGATTGCATGTGTTTCAGGGCTGGTTAGCAGAGGTGGAGGAGAAGATGCCGTCTAAGAGTGATACACACCGGAGAAGCGGACTCTATGAGACCCAGAATAACACAACAGTGAGCAACAACTGTGCACAGGACAGAGAGAGGTATGGTATACTCTGACAAACACCAGCCCCAGAACACAGAGTTTGTAGCACACGTTACTTTTTTCGGAAGAAATCGATGTGTGTTTTCACAGTATATTTACTGTGTGTGTGTTGGCCCCTGAGCAGCCCGGATGGCAGCTACACAGAGGAGCAGAATTCAGAGGTTCAGGTCAAAGCCCAGCCCAACCCCACAACCACGACTCCGGAGTTCGATGACGAGTTCGACGACGAGGAGGTCCTGCCTACCATCGGCACCTGCAAAGCCTTGTATCCCTTTGAAGGTAACCGCAACCACTCTGGTTTGAAATAAAAACAGTTATTGTAAGTATGACGCCTGCTAGCTGCTAGCTGCTAGCTGCTGGCTGCTGGCTGCCGCTGAGGTCCTGTTATTTCTGGCATTAACCTGAGTGATGGAAAAAGGGTGGAGGAGTTTGTTTCCTCTAAATGAGGAGGAGGAGGAGTAGGGATATGGTCTTTCTGTTCAAATGTGTGGAGGAGTGTGAATATAAATACACAGATTTCTCCGCACCACTATTTCCAAATCAAATTTGGAAAATTCTTCAAAGCTGCTCAACACAAAGCTCAGTGCACACGAAGCGCTCTGATCGATCTGAGGGCTGCTTCTAGTCTATATAAATTGTTCTTTTGACATGTGTGTATTTTTAGCTTTGCTGATTGCTGGGTTAACGCTGATGATGTGATGTGAGGTTTCAGTAGTAATACTGCAGTCATTCTGCAGGTTTTTTCTTTTTAGTAATATGAAAAGAAAACATGGACTACATAAGAAATCCACACAGTAACCAACTGCAATCCAAACAATCTGCAACAACAAGAAATGAAAGAGGAGTCCCGGGAATAACTCGACAGAAGCGGATTAGAGTCACATAAGTGAATGACAACATATTGCCAGAGAGGTCACAACCCCACATTGTTAAAATCCTCTGAGCAGGGGTCTAAAATGAAGAAAAAAGCATAGATGAGGACACAAAAACGCCCCAAAAAACAACGATGGTGCAACATGTAACAAAGCTGCAAAGCTCAACCTTACAATGACATCGTAGCACAGTTTGTAATTTATTGCAGATCTATTGTGATAGCCCTGTGATGCGTACGCCACCTTTTGCCGGGACAGCTGGGATAAGCTGTCCCAGTCTTGGGGATAGGCTGCAGGGTCTCTGTGATGAAGACATCAGTCATTCAACAGTCTGTTTTAAGTATTTTTAGGCCACGGATCAGACGCATTTCACAATAAATAGAAAGCAAATTAGCAATAACATGATAAAATACTTAGGTTGGCTTTTTTATTTTGCTTCATTTCCTTAATTGTCTGGTTACTCCTCGCTGAGGGGTCTCAAACACCTTGGTGCCCTAACCCCTGCTGCAAAATGGAATTGGCGGGGGGGGGGTCTTCCTTTGAAGTTCATTTTCCCAGTTAATGAATAAAAGACTGAATGAAGAAGGAATAAATCAGATGGAGTCACTAAGTGTTAAAACTACCTGTGCATGTGTTGGGTCAGAGTACATGTCAGAGTGCCAGTGCAGTTTTGTGAGCAGCCACAGTGTTACGTTGCATTGTCCTGCTACACAATCTGGTTTTGTTTCGTCTTTTCTCGATTGACAAAGTGCGTTACTACTCCGGCTTGTTCAGAGTGGTTCCTGTCGGTGCACGTTCTGATCTTCTGTTGATTTGCGACCTCTTTTCTCCTGCAGGTCACAACGAGGGCACGATCTCTGTGGCTGAGGGGGAGCTGTTATATGTCATCGAGGAAGACAAAGGAGATGGTTGGACACGAGTGCGGAGGAACGAGGATGAGGAGGGATACGTGCCCACATCCTACGTTGAAGTCTTTTTGGAAACAAATGCCAAAGGTGCTATGACATACATTTAACTCAGCAGGTTTATGCTATGATGGTTTTTGTTACACTGAGTCCAGTAAATTCCCCTTCATGTGTTAAATGAGTGGGGCGAGTTACAGAGATTAAAGATGCTAGCTCAGACACACACACTTCATGTGGCTCCAGAAGGACCAATCGGATTTGTCCATAGCGCCTCATAACAGCTGGGACAGCTGCTTCTGGTAGCCTGAGCTGAATGTGGGTGGAGCCAATCAGATATCATGTATATGAAGTATTTGAAGTGAAGCCTGTTGTTTTCTCATCACTTACTCACAGCAGTGCCACCTAGTGGTCATTGAAAAATAAAAATATGGCACACTCAGAGCTCATGGTGGCACAAATCAGCCCCTAACAGTGATTATCTGTACATTTCACACATGCAGGACTTGATTTACTTTTAGATTTACGATTTAAAGTGTCGAATCACAACATCTCACTCCAATTAAGACTTTGAGCCAAACGTGGCCACAGGTGGAATCTGTATGGTGATCAATTTACCGAGTGAGTGAGCGTCAAGTCAAAGTTAAAAATTTTCAAAAGTTATTGTGTTTTGGTCACGTGACGTACGTAAAAAGAAGTAATGCTCTATGTGCAATCATGCAAATGTAATTTAAATCAGCTGTACAGTATGAATATATATATTAAGAGATATTTTTGTAGGCAAAACTGAAATAAAGAAAAATCATGCTGCTGCCCCTCAAGTGTTGCATGCTCTAGAGAAACTACAGTGTTGTTACAACAGGAACAAGTTATTCTCCCCTGTAAGGGGTAATTTTATAAATTATTGTCCAGTTTAGTAACAGTAATAGCCCCCTTGTAATGTTTTTAAAATTATTTAATTGACCTTTTGATAATGATAATGTTGGGCTGTTCTGGTCTGTTTTCCAGGCCTGTGGTAAAAGAATAAAGAATTAGCTGGATTAAGGTGTATGCTGGGCCGAGATATGGAGCTGGTCGTGGCTTTAAAGCTTTGTGGTTGACTGCATGGGTCTCTGATACATTTACTCTAAAAGCATGGCGTGTGTAGCCTCTGCGTCCTGTCACTTCTCGTCACAACAAGCCGTATCCTTCACAAATCATGTCAGAGCCTTTGTTTAACTTTCACTCTTTTAAAAAGGTGCAACTCACCCCAAAATATAATTGACACATTTTCCTTCTGGCCTCTAGTGCTATTTTCTTTCTGTGCGACTACATCCACTAACCCAACATTACAGTTTAGCAGAGGCGAGCGCCTCTGACGTGAACAGGAGACTGCTGCCCCTGGTAGATGGACTCTGTCTTCTAGCCGGTGTTGACGGGAACAGTTTGGCAGAAAGAAAACAGCTCTTACATAAACCTGTTCACTACAAGCTTTTTTTTAATAACCATGTCACGATTTTGTTAGTGTTTTGAGGTTTCTCTGCACTTTGAGCACCACAGCAGCGGTGCTATTTAGTTTCATTATGAAGAGAAGGTGGACATGTCCCTACAGCACGTCACACCAACACAATCTGGGTGGATAAATAGCACTACAGGCCAGCGTCCCTTTGACCAGTTTGAAAGGTTTTGTTACAGGCACAGCATGAGGGTTCTTACCTGTGAGGTGTAACTCCACATCAGATTTTACACAGTGTGATTCTTACTGAAATGTGGTGCATGCTGCAGCAGTTGTGGGAGTTATAGCATGTTGTTATAGCAGTGTTGTAACTAGGTTCTAACATGCATTCAAGTCAGAAGTGGAATAAGGATCTTTGGGTTAATGGAGGCCTTCCAACACACGTGTCTTTCATGGCGATACCACAGTATTGTCATTTTAATGTAGTCCCATATTTATACAATGCCCTCCTCTCCATATCTGAATATTTGGGTTGGACTTGACTTTTCTTTAAAGCTAACTCTTCTTTTTTTTTTATTTATTTTTTTGTCGTTTGTTTGTATTTTCCTTTTTGAATTACAGATTCCTAAAAGTGTGAGGCTGGCTGAGGAATGGCAGGGCAAGCAGCCTCGGAGAAACCACCACGTTCCTCACATGCTCACAGAGTCAGAGAGAAAGAGAAAGATGACCTGAGTCTAAAAGAGAAAGAGGGAGAGAGTGACGGCCGATTAGAGCGCATCTGAATTTTCCAAACAAAACAAAACAAACGTTTAGAAAAAAAAATGCATCAGAAATTTTAGTGCTCATAACTTCTCCATTTTTAACCCCCATTCAGCGGAACGCAACTGGCTTCATGTTGTTTTCAGAAAAGCTTTGCTTCTTAATGTAACTAACGCCGCTCGCACCGTGCGCGGTCATGACTCAGGCTGCTGGCTTCCTTGGCTCTGCCACTTCTCTTATTCCTTACCTTTGCCCTGTGACACACACACACATGAAGGAGGGTGTGGTCAGAGAAAGGACGGAGACCAGCAGGAGACGACATGCGAAGGACCGGACGGGTGAAAGTCCGACTCGCTCGCTGACTCGAGACAGAATCATCCCAGGCTCATCTGACGCCGCGAGACGCTCATAGTCACGCCTTCCACTTAAATCAGCTCCATGTTTGCAGGTTTCACTGGAAACAGAAGAAATGAAGGTGCTAATCATCTGTCTTTGTGTTCTGTGCTTCTGGTGTCTGTTTGTTTGCTCTCAACGATTATTGGTCCTTTGTGCTGTGATGTCCACTTTTCTCCTCACCACGCTCACTTCCACATATCCAGGAGCAGCTGGAGGGGCAAAAACCTTAGATGATGGCGTCATCCGCCATCCATCTCACCCAGCCATTTCTCGTTCTGTCACTGGTGCCTGTTCCTCTCTCTGACCACACCCCACCCCCTCTTCACCTCCACAGCCCTTCCCTCCCCCTCCTCAGGCAGCTCAGGCTATCTCCCTTGGCTGCTTTTAGCCCTCTTTTTTTTTTTTTTGGTTTTTGCAACAGCTCAGGGGGCGGGGGTCCCTCGGCATTGTGGTGTGCTGCATGCTTGCCCTGTCTTCCTCCTCGCCCCTGCGCTGGCAGCTCGGATGAGGCGGTGGGGGGTGTTAAGTCTGCTTACGCCCCTTCCCTCCAGCCTTTCTGTTCAGTTAACCCTCATTGCCTAGTCACACTGTTTGAATTAACCTGAATGATACTGTTTGGGTTTGGTGCCTGTGGTTCTTTTTGTTTTTATTATATACATCATTTTACAGTCGTTGGTTCAGAAAGCACGTTCCCCTGTTTTAACAGCAAGTGAGCGATCTCCAATTTTTGTAATGTAATCACAACAAAAGGACGATAGGGACACAAAATGTCATTTTGTTTTCTTTTTTCCTTCCTCGGTGATCTTATGCATAGATACAGTAGGTCATGGATGTCTCGTTTTTCTGTAAGTACAGTATGTATGGAAAGTGTTAGTTTGCTATGTTTTGATCAGAGCGTCTAATGCAAGTTGCTAGTTTACAGTTCACCTTGTGGAAGTGGCTCCACCTGGTCCAAGCAGCACCCAATAAAGTCAAACCCATGAAGATACGAGTTACACCTGATGTTTGTAAGAAGCTCCACCTACTGTCCACTGTATATGAAAATATACTGTGATCGTTTTCCTGTGAGTTTTTTGACTGAAATGTGACAACAATGCCGATCATCACCTGTTTTGGGCCTTAATCAGGATTCGCTGAGAGGAGGAATGATGCTGATGTTGGCTGTGGTGTGGTGAGAAGATTAAGATGTGATTATCCTAAGGGGGCAAAGTTATAATCATGCAACAGTCAGGGTAGAGAAATGATGTCCCCCTGCTCAATGGCACATAATGTACGTGATTTTAACATTTTATTGTTTTATATATGACAAGTTGAGATTCTCTTTTTCTTTCTTCTTCTTTTTTAAAGCTGGAATGATGCGTTGTTGCTTATTCTGAATGGGACTAAAATCCCCATAACTGCAAATATGAGTAACCGTTACATAGTTTTGTGTTTTTGGATGAAGCCATTGTATATTCGTCTAATGCAGAATTTTCTGAACGCTCCCCATACGGAGGAATGATGGAGCAATGATCATTGGGACTCCCGATGGAAGGAATGATCAAATCCCTGCTGAATCCAGTACCACGTTTGCTTTCTCCCCTCTCATCGCTTCACACGTCACAGCGATCAAACTCGTTTGGCAAATGATAAGATTAAATGTGATGAGGCGGCAGTAGCTGTAGGGTAGCCGTTTGCCTGACAGTGCTCAGACATGAGACCACCACAGACCTCTTGTCAGTGCCCCAGAATAAACTGCGTGTACAGTGGAAATGATGTGATGGAATTAGAGAAGATATATAAGTATATAAATAAAGTTTAAAAAGGAAAAACATCTATTTTAACTATGGAGAGTCTTACCATTACTTTATCTGCTTTGCAAAGTAAGACTTCTTTTCCTTTGTGAGGTCTACCAAATGGTGTGTTTTTGCACTTTTTCGTTTGTGTTCCATTCGGTAGGCCATGCTTGTGTTTTGGAGCACTGAATACTTTGTATTGTGTTTACTGTGCCAATTAAATATGCCTGGAGAATAAAACGCTGTATTGTGTGTTTGTTTTTCTTCTGTTGAATCACATCAATCACCACAAAACTGCATCAGCAGCTTTATCCGTAAAGCACAGAGGCAGATCAAGTCTGCTGACAGAGCTTTATGATTTAATTACTCATAACACAGACCACTTGTAGCACATTTTGTTTCGCAGCTAAAGATTCTTGGCATTTTTATACTCGTGTTTTAATCGTTTAGCCCATTGAAATTATATAAATGTAAAGATATCCAGCAGCAAATCTTGATGTTTGAGAATATGCTCACAGACAGGCCCAAATGAACTTTCATCACCACCTCCTCTTATGGTAAAAAATGTGTTCAACAACCACTGAAGTCATTTTTCACTCAGTTCACTATTTACTTCAGGGATTACATTCAGTTAGCCAGTGCTGGTTAGCAAGCTGTCTCATAACCACCATGTTTCTATTTCAACCTTTCATTTCAGGCCCACAGCATACTTACACTTACTGATACTAATCCACACTTTTAGCTAATATTTTCAACTGCCAGCCATGCACTTAATAATAAATTATACTGTTTTATTTTTAATACAAATGCGGGTTTGCCTACATGTACTGGTAACAGCAGTTTTAACACCTTATTAATAATTTTAATGATGCGATTATTTGCAGTAGCTGGTAAAGTACCCACTGGTCTGTCTCTGTGCTAAGGACAACTGCAACATAGTCCCGAACAAAGCCTTTGTTTTGTTTGTAGCTTTGGATGAAAAAAACTCATTTTAAGCTCTAGATGTAGTTCCCTCTTTAGACCAGCAGAGGGTAGTCATGCTCCATTCAAAACTGGTAACTACTTGATTTGGGAGTGTTACTCTGTTTATTGCCTTATTTTTCAATGACAGTGCTGAAAAAAATAAGGAAATGAAAAATAAAACCCAGATGGTTCTTGAAGTATGTTTAGCGCACGCGTGGCGGACCTCAGTTTGGATCAGGGTGTGTTTACTTAACTCTCTTAGGATTTCTTTAGCATGTCTTGTAGACTGAAAAAAGGTGCTCTTACTAGCAGCACTGTTGTTGTGTTGCATTTAGCAGTCAGATGCTGGCAGTAGTCACATATATTGATTCTGGACCGCTAAGCTGCAGCCTGATGAATCCCAGCTGCATCTGCTACACAGCATGCAGGTGCATGCTGTGTAGCAGATGCAGCACTCACTTCCTCCACCACACTTTCAAACAGCCTCATTGGCTTTTGCTCCCTAGAACTCCCCAGTAGCTTGAAAAGGCTAAAGAAAATTAATTGCTTCAGTGAATCCTGCAGGGCAAGAAAGTTTGTGTTGCCAACATGATTCAGAACCTCTTCCACTTTGCAGTTTAATTGGTTTATTTGGGAGCAACAGCATGCTCCTCAATTTACATTACTTGCTGGAGTTGGCCTGGCAATGGCAACATTTCATCTGTGGTCATGTGCAGGAAAGAACACTTAAACACTAATGAAGGCGTGTGCAGACGTGTGCGTCATCCCCAAAGTGCAAAATCAGACAGTAAAGATGAAACAGACAACAGGAGAACAGAGGAAATCGAATTACAAGACATAACAGCGCCCAGCAAACTGCAAATTATTCATTCAAAAACAGCTATCCCTTGAATTATTACATTAAAGGTAGAAATATGTAGATGGCAGCAAAGCATTGCATTACATGCCCAATTCTTTCATTCGCTTGCTTTGACAGGTATACTTTATCTACTTTCTGTAGCGATGATTACAACATAACAACTTCTCTGAAAAAAGGCCACTGCTTTCAACTTTAAGGATTGATTAAGGCTGCGTCAGACTAATCTTCCATCTGTCTTTGGGCACAAATAAGTCAGGGAACAATCCCTGCAGATTTATAAACTGGTATCAGTCACTCGCTGATGGATCATTGTACTTTTGGAGGAAGTCTTGTACGTGTTATTGTAGCCAAAGACAAGTGGAAATGGTTCCCAGGCATACACAACAATACTTTGCTTTTACTTCAGTGACTCTGGGTGCACATTAAACATTTATACATTAAGTTTTTATGATCTCAGGTTGTCTCTAAAGAACCATTTATATTGTTGTATTATTTAAGTTAGTGCATTTTGTACAATTTTGTGTGACTACATACAGTATATTGTATTGGGGGAGGGGGCCGTATCTTATTTGTTTGGTGTGTTTTGTTTGAGCTGGGCCTACTCAGCGGCTATATTTACACTGCTCTTTAATGGAAGATAATGCGATCATTTATGCTGTCTATTACATACTCCCATGTTGCACTGCCGAGCTATGCAGCATTACAAAACAGGTTTAAAGTCTGGTTCAATAAAAGTGTGTCAGTGGATAGTTTCCTACTTTAAAGCAGCTCTATGGTGGCTGATTTCTCTTTTCTTTTTATAACTCATCCTCAGTTTATATGAGTAAGGCTTAAAGTTACAGGCGTGGAATTTGACTGACATTTGTGCTGAAACAGGAAGCTGCAGCTGATTGCTGTCTGCTTGGCCTCGCTTCCAAATTCAAGCCACTGTATCAGGAATTTATACTGTTGGTGCCTTTAACATTGTAGCACTGTGTTACAACCCGTCCAGTCTATTAGTACTTTTCAGAAGGTATTTGTGTGCATGCAGTACACCTTTACAGCTCATGGCTGCAGTTTGCTAACTAAGCTTGTTAGCGTTCATGTTAGCTGGTAAGTGAGCACAGCTCTCTCGGTCACATGTGGTCACGTCTGGCTCCAAAAAGATAAAAATAAAAAAACCAATATGGCAGCTCTCAAAATGCTGACACAGGGAGTTTTTCTTTTATATACAGTCTATTTTTTATTAACTTATTTTATAAATCAGACAGGACTGTGAATGTGTGAGTTAACTGGGGAAAAAGAGAAGTTCAGCTTCAGTCTTTTGTTCATGCACTGTGTGAACAGGTCGTTGTCTCTAATGAGACACACACAACTTTTAACTGCAGTAGGATGGAAAGAAGGCGGGGGATTAAGTGTGTGAACTGTTCTGTTTAATCAACTGACTCAGTCCTAAAAACTGGACCGATCCCGGAGCCAAGGTGATGCCTTGCCCGACATGCGAGGTACAGGTCATGCCCAGATTAACATGTACTGTATACTATCTAAGCTTTAACTAATAGCATTTCCGTCAACTTCATATGTATTTTTTTTAATTGTGGCGAATAGTTAACACGATAAAGATTACGCCCACTGAACATCAGCATTTAAACGTTTCAGTGTTCAGAGCCTTTTGGACTTTCAGTTTTATTTTCCGTTGTACAGCCTCTCAGAATATTTTGCCGCCTTCTTCTTTGATTTTTTATAACGTTGCATCTCAGTGCTCTGTGTTAAAGGTTTATATGAATCGACTTTACTCGGCTTCCTCAGAGACTGTGGATGAGTTAATACTACACTTTCCTTATGCAGCCAGAGGCAAGTGAAACCACATCATTTGATGTTTTTAGACTGATCTCCAACCCCCCCCCCCCCCCCACCCCCCCTTTGTCTTTTATTTTGCCCCCGAGCCTTTGCGGGA
>VOQJ01013867.1:0-12058 GCA_015052665.1 Apistogramma diplotaenia | reverse complement strand
TTACTCTGTATCTTAGCCTATGCACCGAATGGGAGTGGCCCTCCAATCTCATTGTACAGCTGTATAATGACAATAAAGGCTATTCTGTTCTATTTATGGAAGGACCTTTGGGTAGGACCTGAAAGATGCCTTCTCTGCTGACTAGATCGAATGCCTTTGTGAGGTCAATAAAGGCAACCTAGAGTGGCATCCTCTGTTCTCGACACTTTTTCTGGTGCTGCTGAAGAAAGAATGTTGATTGTAGATCTCTTGGCATGAAAGCCGCACTGGGTAAATACGATCTGCCAGTATCTGGAGTCAGTTAAGAGCAACGGCTTGCCAACAATACTAAACAGGGAAATGCCCCTGTAGTTGTTGCAATCATTCTGATCACCTATGTTCTTGCAAAGGGTGATGATCAATGCACCACACGTGTCCTGTGGTACAGTGCCTTCCTGCCAGCACTGGCAGAGCAGCTGATGCAAGGGTTGGCGTAAGGTGGTCTTCTACTGTTTCAGAAGGTCTAGTGGTATGTCATTGCTGCCAGGGGCCTTTCCTGCAGACATACTGTCAATGGCCTTACTGAGTTCCTCCAGGGTAGGTTCCTCATCCAACTTGTGCATGGTTGGCTGTGGGCCATGGCAGAAACAGCGTTTGTTCTGGAGAAGAGCTCAGAGTAGTGCTCTAACCATTTGTTCAACTGTTTGGTTTTGACTGAGATGACCTTGCCATTTGTGGTCTTGAGAGGTACGATCTTGCTTTGGTTTTTTTGATGCCATCATACATTCCTCCGATGTTGCCTGTTAGAACTGCGGTCTGGATACTCTCGCTGGGTTTCATCCAGTATTTGTTTGCACAGTCTCTGACTGTCTGCTGAACCTTGCTCCCGGCAGCCCTCGGGAGTTGCAGAGTGTGTTGCTCTGGGGTTACGCTTGTACTCAGCCAAGGCAGCCCTCTTGACATTAATGACTAGCGTCTGCTCTCTTGACTTGGCCTCAAACCAATCACTGGTCTTGGGAACTTTCTTCCAAAGGTGGCCGTAGATGTGTTGTGAACAACAGTCCAAAGGGGCTCCCATTTCTCTAAGCTGTACCTTGAAGTTCCCTGTTCAGTTCCCGCTAAAGGTCACAGCAAACTGCTCTTGGAGATCCACATGGCTCATTTTGAGTACATCAATGCAGGGAGTTGAAGTGTATTTAGTGCAATGGAACTTCTTGAAGTTGACCTTACTGCACACAGAGGAGTGGTCTGTGTCACAATCTACACTGTGGTAGGAGCTGGTATGTTTAACACATGGCAACATGGAGCATCTGACCAAAATTATGACTAGTTGGTTCCAATGCTTGAATTGGGGGTGTCTCCAAGAGTCTTTGTGCTGTGGCTTGGAGGCAAAGTATGTGATGGTAACACAGAGGGAGTGAAATGTGCAGAGCTCAAGCAGCTGCTGACTATAGTTGTTAAGTCTTGCCAACTCCAAAGTCCCTAATGCAGCTAAGCCAGGAATCTGCACTGTGTGTTGAAGTCGCCTAGAATATCCAGATGCTCCTTGTTGGAAATCTTGCTGATGGTGGCTGACAGCTTCTTGTAGAATTTATCCTTGGCCTCTGGAATAAAGCATAGGGTGGGAAAATAGAGAGTGATCAGGTTGGCGAGTCCATCTGCAGGGTTGAAGTGAAATGTAAGGAGGCGCGAATAGCTGTCGCTGTCTCGTTCCTCCATCTTCAGCAGCATATTTTTTGCAGCAAAGCCAACTCTGTGCTCCCCTGGTTCCATTGGAGATTTGCCTTGCCAGAAAAAAGTGTAGTCTTTCTCTCTGATGGTGTTAGAGTCTGCCCGTTGTGTTTCCTGGAGGGCAGCAATATCCACCTTAAGACTACAAAGTTTGTCATTAATCACTGCAGTTTTTCTAGTATCATTTATATCCTGCAAGTTCTGACAAAGTCCAGTTAGGATTGTCCGGATGTTCCACGTTCCCAATTTGAGAGTTGGTATCTTCTTCTGTTTGTTGTTGCCTGGTGTGTAAGTTTGTACAGGTTTCCCCTGTCCTCGTGCACCCAACAAAGAAGGCAGGCAGGGCTGGACAGCATATTATCAACTGGGGTTACTGACTGGAGTCTGCTTGAGGCAGGTGTCCAATAGGATGTGAGGATCCCTCCCATCGTCAAAATTGAGGAATGGGCTTATCACCGGTAAATTCCACTTTCCTTGTTGTGTCAACACCAAGCTAGGCAAAGCTGGAGTGTCCTCTCCAGTTGATGATGCAAGCAAGAAAAATGAGACGAGAGCCCGGGCAAAAGAAATATGAAGTGAATGGTGTTGCTTATGCAGCAGACCCCACACAACTGATAGACCCAAAGGAATGGGAAGGGCCAATACAGTTTGGTACCAGCAGCGTCGCAGGAGCTGCCAAAATGAAGTTGTATGCAACTACAAATTGCCTTAGAGGCCCCAACTCCATATTTGTCCTCACAGTTTCCTCCCAAAGCCTTTCTTATAGTTAGGTATCCATTCCTCTGACAATGGTCAGGTTCAAGAACCACACTGAAAATGAGTGTCCAAAGAAAACCTTTGAACCTTCAGAAAGTCTGGAAAACTCTTAAGACCACTTTTCAAAATGACAAGAAAGCCCAGCTCAAAACCTTTGCATACAGTGCTTTTAATTTTCAAAACTGTAAGCTAGGCCTGCAGTGGTGCTACAGCAAAGATTCAAATAAAGAGGTCCAAAATCATTTCACAAACATTCCTTCATCCAGAAAGCAAATTATATGCAAATTCAAACCTTACTTTTTGAGATTTGCGCCTGACAAACAGATGGTGAACTGACAGCCCCTCTTGAAATTAAACCACACACAAGTGACAACAGCGACATTTTAAACATGGAATGCAAATCTAAGTGTCAGGGGTGACACATAATGTGTGATTACATAACACCTTTCAGGCACAATGCCCATTAATTTACATTAAAAAATGACTGAAGTCTTGCTGTTCTGAACAATACAGCATGCGCTCATGCTGCTAATATTACTCTGTCAAATTAGACTTATTTTACCCTCAGTAATATATTATGTACTGCCATTTGTGATTGTGAATAAACTAAAAATGTCTTTATTTATTTTCTCTGTGTCTTTCAACATATTGATATTATCTGATGCTGCAGTTACATCATTTCCCCACAAGCATCATTAATCGGCAATAATAAAAAAACTGTTTTCCATACAGTAAGGTATTATTTTTCAGAGTAAAATTGTGGGGGGGTTTTATCAAAGGAAACTGTGTTGTGTTAGACCATCAGACATTGTATAACTTCCCGTCAAAAATTTATTTCATTATTTATTTATTTTTTGTCACATGAAGCCTGCAACACTTTCTGAAGGATCAACATAACCTACATCTAAGTCATATCGGATTAAATGGAAAATCTGTCAGCGGAGGAAAAGCTCTGGGTCTTTCACGATAAAACAAAAAAGTACTCCATGTATTGAGCCCTTTCCTGTCATTTAAGGCACCAAATTGTGTAGCTTATACCATGCAATGACTGAAGAACCCCTGGTAGCATTCCCAAAGCTCTCCTAAAGATTCTTGTGGGAATTGTGAAAGTCAGTGAGATTCACCTTCTCATTCAGTCCCTGCAAGATGTTCTTTTTCCTCTTTATCTCACCCACCCCCTTTTTTTTTCTTTTATTTTTGAAGGACAAAGCGAGGTCACAAATCAGCACGTCAAGATTCATAACATGCACTCCGCTGGGACTGGAGCCAATTTTTCTTTCAAATTGCTTTGCGTGTGGAGGGGAAAACAGCTGATCATGTTTCTCTGAGGAAATTGGCTCGCTTGAAATGGGTACTGTCATGTTAATAAGGAGTTATAAAAGAACAGGAGTGGGAGATGGTGATAGGCAGCATGCTCTCTGTACTCAGTAATTATGCTCTGTTTCAGTCATCCATAATCTTGGAGTTATAATCAGTCAGAACTTCAATTATGTTCAGCTACACTGGGCAGATACATCTGACAATAGATTTAGTTTTTTCATTTGTAGAGGATATTAATATATTAAACAAAATAGGGCAAATGATACAACACATCGTGTCAGCATGAAGAGTTTTGTTAGACAAATTAAAAATATTTGTATACAAAGGAGGGCCAATAAAATGCAAAGTCAGCGGTCACTGAGTTGTGCAGCTGCATTTCTTATCATGAAATTGTCAGCTAGTTCAAATATTTACCCTAAAAGTCCAGTGTTTTCTGAACAGCAGTGGGATAACATTTTTCTTAATACCAGTCTGTGGTAGTACTACTACTAGTACCACCACCAATCTGATGCAGTTAAAAACAGATCCAGTGGTGTTGGATGATCAGGCCACTTTGCAGCACTGCAGTCTGTATGGAAACTGTCATGAAAATTAGTCTTGCATCACTCATTTCTGACAGTTGCTATAATACCATAAACCCCCGCACCGCTGTTGCTTCCAATTCTTTCTCAAAATGAAACTCTGATCATTCTGAAAAAAAAAATAATAATAATAATAAAACAGCACGTTCCTTTCTACTGTGTGCTGCACCCTAAAGCATCAAATTACTTCCTCAAATCAGCTGACGGTACCAAATGTGTTGGGGAAAACAAGAAATAGTAAATTTTACTGTTGGTCACCACTGGTTGTGTCTCCAATCTGATTTTGACTGCTGTTACTGTATCACAGGGAGACCGCTGGTTTGGTGATTCTGTAAATGAGGTACTACCATGATAGATGTAAGCATTTATGTCCCAGTCTTTGTTTTTCTTTCTTATTTTAATAAAATATCTATGTTGGCATAAAGAGGCTTGTTTTCAGTATCATATTAAATGCCCAGTGATAACATAACTAAAAACTGCTGTGTTGATCAAAGAAGTAACATTGCTTTGTTCATATAGCACAATTTATAACAACAGCCACCTCAAAGCATTTTATATGGTGGGTTTCCTCCAGGTACTGCAGTTTCCTCCCACAGTCCAAAGACATGCACTTACTGGGGTTAGGTTAATTGGTCACTCTAAATTGCCCATAGGAGTGAGTGTGAATGGTTGTCTGTGTCTCTCTGTGTTGGCCCTGCGACAGGCTGGTGATCTGTCCTGGGTGTACCCTGCCTCTCGCCCTATGTTAGCTGGGATAGGCTCCAGCCCCCTCGCAACCCCAAACAGGATAAGCGGAAGAGAATGGATGGATGGATGGATGGGTAAAGACCTCACAGTAGTCAAGAGAAAATCCCAACAATCAGATGGTTCCCTGAGCAAGCACTTGGTGACAGCGGGAAGGAAAAACTCTCTTTTAACAGGAAGAAACCCACAGCAGTTGAGAAGAAATGCGGACTGCATCAGTACTCAGCAGTCTGAGCCTATAGCAGCATTGTTATTGGATGGTTCAGGTTCGCCTGATCCAGCCCCAACTGTAAACAATATCATCACCTTTATTTAAGTGTAACTCTATCAAACAAAAACAACAACAACAAGCCCTGTATACTCTAACAAGGTTTTTTTTGCATTCATTAAAATATGGTAAGACACATTTAGATTATTCCTGCTGACAAGCGTGAGATACCAGTCAGTAACTGTTGCTGCCACTAGAGGGCTGGTGTCCATATTTATTACAATTGAAAAAATGAGCTCCAGTCAAATCTAATGTGAATTGTTTGTGAGAGGTTTTGTTTGTTTTTTTTGTAGGTGTGTCAGCAGTGTTCAAACTGCCCCTCAGTGGGATTCTATGGATAAAATGCACATAGTAATTTGAAACAATATTAGCTAACAATGTTTAAAACAAAGTGACGATGTTTTTTAAAAGGCCTTTTTAGTAAGAAATGTTGTTTGTGACATTTTTATCACTTCTTGCAATTAATTTCTCTGTTGTAATTTAAAATGCTTGATTGGAAGCACTGCAATTTATGTTTTTAGAGATGAGTAACCTTGGATTTACAGAAACAGATTTTATTAAAAATTGATTTGAGAAAGGCTGATCCAACAACAGAGCTACGTTTCCTTTTTATTTTAAAACCGGTTCAAAATTTCCTGCTCTGGAGATATGAAGGTGTGAGCAGTGTGATGTTTTGCATGTCATTGAAACAGCCTTAACTGACATCCACTCTTCACTGCAATTCAGTACCCACACTGCCCAAGCAGAGTGGGACATTTTGGAGGTAAATCTCGTGAAATCTCTGGTGGGTCTGTGGCATGGCTGCGTTTGAGTGCTACCGAATAAGAGTAATGTTTTATTGTCTCACATATCGAAGGCAGAACAAATCGAGTGCCCTGTATGCGAGTGGTAGGTGGATAAAAACATGATGTGATGAGGACTCTCACTGAGGAGCCAGTCCCTCTCAGCTTCACCTAATGGGAGTGAAGTGGATGCTGAGTAACCTGGGCACAGGGGCTCGATCAAAAGAAGACCATCCACCTGTCACCATGTGCAGTGAGTCACATCACCAACAGGAAAAGGCTAGTGATACTGATTAGCACAGAGCTTAAAAGCTTAAATGGACGCCCTCATTGAGAAATGAAAGAATTATGAGCCTGGTAATCAGGACACGTAGGAGAAATCCACTGTTATTACAGCTGCAGCCTATCTTCAATCGATTGCTTGGTCCTCCACGCACCCTAAAATATCTAACTTTTTTTTGAACAAAAGGTACAAAATCCAAAGATTAAGACTCTCAGAGTGAAACCGCGCACACCTGAGAAAGGGCATGAAACCACTGACTTCCTGCATTTAAAAAAAATCAACTACACAATCAGCCGTTTCACCTCTAAGAAATATGTTGCCTCTATAATACTACTTCATGGTTTTATGCATCACTGTTACCTCAGATGCACTGTTATTCTCCTACGTCACGCCTATATAGACGCATCGTGTCCTCTGTCGTGTCAGCATTGCATTTTGTTACAATATTAACAATGCTACAATATTAACAATACAAACATGGGAAGAATATTTTGCTTTTTATAAAGAGTGCCTGCAGTATTTGTGGTTGTGAAGTTGCTGTCAGAATGGGTGGGACTGTATTTATTAGATCATTTGCAGTATGTGAGCAAAAATTAAGCTTGCATTTGTAGTTGTACACAGTCTGCAGTGCAGTAGTACAGGCCTAAGTACTGTCTATTTATCTCTTTGAAAGGACTATTCAAATGTTGTGCAACTGGAGTCAATGTGCAGCATTTGAAATGTCCATTTAGAGAGCAGAGCAAAACAAACACCTCTCACTCTGCTGATAATTCTGGATACTACATAAACCAGCGATGCCCAAACCCAGGCCTCAAGGGCTGGTGTCCTGCAGCTTTTGGATGCATGCAACCCTGCTTCAACACACCTGATGATGATCTGATGCTGGATTATTAACCAGGCAGTGCAGACATCTGCTAAAGGGTCCCACAAGTTTATCACTGCTTTTGGAAATCAGATTAAATGTTAAGTTTATGCCACTAAAGCACAGTATCAGCTAAGGTGCTTCCTACAGCATTTGCGAATTTGATCTGGCTATGTGTGGTGGAGCACTGCCTTAAAATCTGGTTTTACAACATTTATTATTTTTATTTCCTGTCCTCATGTCAAGCATGTTTAAAAAGAAAGTTGTCAATCTGGGAAGTTTTCCCCAGTCTTAACCCCTTTATAGGGCACTCATTGAAGTTTGAAATTCAAATTTTTAATCTCAGAGTGTTATTAGAGGACTTAACAAGACTTCATTACTTTTGTGACTTTTTTCAAAATGTTAAATTTTCATGCAGAAAAGCAAGGCCATATTTGGTTCCTTCCCTGTAAGTGGTAAAAAAAAAAATCCAAGAGGTTTACATCAGACCATTTCTTCAAGACCACATGTTTCTTAACCTCTCTGATGAGCAGGATGGGTGCCATATACAAAGTGTGCAGAAATGACCAAAAATGTCACTTGCCCTGTAAAGGGTTATAATCCACCGGCTGTCCTTTGACTCTGACTCTGGGCTCCACAACCTCTGGTGTAACCAGTGAATGCTGTACTTTGTCTTCACTGTAAACAGTACAGTTACTGTAAACACCTTTACAGTAAGTTACTGGCATCCAACTGTCAGTAAGTTCCTGTAAGATTTAAAGCAACCTGTTTACAGTGCAGGGATTCTTCTTCCATGTAGCGATCATTGTTTACAAGTGCAGATAAATTTTAAAAACGGTGACTAACAGCTCAATAATCAGCAGATTATTGGGGATGTCTTTCAGATTGCGTTGCTCTCAGCATGGTCTGTTAACGCGCATGCAACAACCTGCACAACCGTGATTGTTTAATAGTACTCGAGTTACAAACTAAAACCTAAAAGCTTCCAGCCTGCATGCAGAAATTTGCATATTCAAAGTGAAACAAACTGGGGTTTTAGAAATGGAAATCTGGTTGCAGGAGTTCATAGCAGAGTAGAACGTCCTTCAAAGCATTAAAAGTGATTGTGCAGTCTTTTTACCTTATGCAATCGGATAGCTTACAATTGAATGAATGAGCACTCATTTTAGAAGCTGCTTTCAATTTATATCATTCAGTCATTTAATGGAAATCTATCTATTAATCTGAGTTGTTCTTAGGAAAAAAACAGAGCTACATTACATAAGACAGAAAAAGTAAGAAATGGGTAGCACAGATTTGATATTAAAGTACTTTTTTTTAAATTATCTTATTGGCTTTTAAAACTATTAAAGGCTTCAAAATTAGTGAACATACAGGTTATTCCCCAGTGAGTGAAGCATCTTGTTGTCACAGGATCTTGGGCGATCTTGGAACGTGCGTGTGCGCTTTAAACCCCCAAACTTCTGTCGAGTCAGCGCTTTAACCCAGATATAAAACGCGACCTGCCTCTCCCCTCCCTCTTCTGTGTGGAGACACGGCCTGTCAAACCGCTCACCACAGCCGAACTCCATCCAAACAAAATGACCACCTCTGCTCAGCCCATTTTCTCAAAGGGAGAGGACTGCAAGGCCGTGTGGCACGACGCCAGCGCGGGCTACAATGAGGCCGACACGCACCTGGAGATCATGGGCAAGCCCGTGATGGAGCGCTGGGAGACGCCGTACATGCACTCCCTGGCCACTGTCGCGGCCTCAAAAGGTAAAAGTCGTACTTGCAGGAGGTGGTTTGTCCTTTGTCGGACGTCGTACTGTGCGTCATGTGGGTTGTCCGATAATGGACTTACAAGACACAAAAATATAATTCATGAAGGGGTCAGCTCAGCAGGCGCGTTTGCAATCACTTATATTCCCTCCAGATGATACTATTGTGGTGTCACATGAATGATAAACCATGATATCAGGTGGGAAAGAATCAAATAGGAAAAAAGTAATATACATACAACTATACATCAGTTTTTGTTTGTTTGGTGTGGGGTTTTGTTGCACATATTTGAGCTTTTCCCTTCATTTGTGGTTCCGATCTTGTGAGCACATGTGATAGTGGGGTCAGTACTGGTGTGTACTACAACAGCTGTCACTTCACTCCAGGGAAACAGCCAGTCGGCTTGGGGGGGATGGGGGGAGGGTCTCCTCTACTTCTAACTACATGTGAAAATAGACCGATCCACACGACCTCGCAGGCAGCATGTGCGCATAGCAGTCTGTACTAAGCAATTCACGTTGTTTTGCTAAGGAATGCATGTTTAAATTAATGATTTTCTTTACACAGCATAAAGCGTTGTTGTATTTACATTTAAACTGTAACTTAACTTGCAAAATTGCTTCACATGTACTGGGAATATTAGATTTTAGTTTACGTTTTCACCTGCCTGTGAAAAGTGAGAACCTTATTTTGCGCAGGCCAGATACTTCTCATTCACCTTTAGTACATTTTTCAGTCTTTTGGGACTTTTTTTTTTTTCCTAATCTGCACTAATTTTGACTCTAAACAAACATGACACTGAAAAATTGATGTGTGATTATAAAACACAGCTCTTCTGATAGCTCTTTAAAGATAAAAAAAAAATCTGCTATGAAAGGGTAAGGCAGTAACTAATGGGCTTTACCCCACATCTATTTATATACTCTGAAAGGAAATTAAACCCTTTGGCCTTTGGGTTTAGCCGCATGTTATAAGTCTCAGTGTTATCATGTAAATCAGCTGCAGTACTCTAGAAAAATCACCAGTAACAATGGCAATGATGGTTTAAAGTACTGAGGTCCCTGTTAATGCAGCCTAACTGTGCACATCTGTGTGCATTCATGGTTAAACATTCTCGCACTGAACTCCGCAAAGCTTTAGCAACATTTTCTATTTTTGTTGGAATTTTTCTGGCAGGCGGTCGGGTGCTGGAGATTGGTTTCGGCATGGCCATTGCTGCTACCAAAGTTGAGTCTTTCCCCATCGAGGAGCACTGGATCATCGAGTGCAACGATGGAGTCTTCGCCCGGCTGGAGAACTGGGGCAAGGCTCAGCCACACAAGGTCAGTAGGTCTTACAGATAAATCGGCAGGACTCTGGATATCCGCGCGCTCCAAAGCGGATCTACCTGCATGCAAGACTAGCTTATAGTAAATTTAACTGTTCCTGCTGATTAGTGTTTGTTTTGATGCAGGTCGTCCCTATGAAAGGCCTTTGGGAAAAGGTGGTCCCCACCCTGCCAGACAACCACTTTGATGGTGAGACATAAAACCTGACGTTGCAGTTGAAGCTTAGGCCGTTTTCATATTTAAGTGGAGATGCATGCTGCTAACACGGTGTCCTCCTCTCTCAGGTATCCTGTACGACACGTACCCTCTGTCAGAGGAGACGTGGCACACTCACCAGTTTGACTTCATCAAGGTGGGTAGTTAAAGTGCACTTCCTTTACAAGGATTAAAGTGAGAAGAGTAGAATGATTTGAATGATCCAAGTTTAAAGAGCTCAGTTCAGCTGAAGTGTGCTGTCAGACCTTTGGTCATATGTAAGGAAAGACTGAGCGCTTCTCGCTGTGTTTTGTGAAGGGTCATGCTCACAGGCTGCTGAAACCCGGTGGTGTCCTCACCTACTGCAACCTGACCTCCTGGGGCGAGCTGCTCAAGACCAAATACGACAACATCGAGAAAATGTTTGAGGTTGGTCCGCTTCTTTTTCCAGTCAAGGACAAATGTTAAATTGTTTGATTTCAAACCTAATCCTACCAGTTTACTGCGACTTTGTTTTCTTAGTTACTTTTAATAATTCGCACCGACGACAGAAACCACATTTTCTGTGCTAATTTCATGTAACCAGTGCTGGTGGGAGTTAATCAAACTGCAGCTTTTAGAACGCTAACTTAGAAAGAAAAAGAGGTTTCAACGGTTAATTCATACTTTTCTCAAGCAGTTGATTAAGATTTATCGTGACGTGTCAGAACCGCAAGAAGCTCCTCAGTTTCATCACACGAGAATAGTGTGCAGCTTTTAAAATGCACACTGACGCTTAATATTTAATTGTTACTTTTGCACTGCTTAATGCTTTAGACGCGTTAAACAAGTGATGCAGAACTGGAACGTGGTAGTTGATGATGCTGCCACCACTGTGTTGCAAAAGGTGCATTAAAAAAAACAAAGATGCATGTCATTGCAACACAATTTATGTGCGCAAAATTTAAAATTTTCATCAGGTGAAGATGGAAAATTTTGTCTACCCATAAAGCTCTCTAAGGTTGACGCAAAAAAGGAAAAGTAACTTTACAGTCAGAACAAATATCAAGAAAATCAGTCACTGGTTGCACTGTATTGAAAGTGTACCTGGACTCGACTGATTCGAGTTCAGCCCTGGATTAGGTGAGGCAATCGCTTGAAGGTTAATGATAAACAGCACCAGGCTGTGGAGGCTGATAAAGCCGTGAGACGCCTCACGCTGACCGTCTCTCTCTCTGTTAATGATTTCCAGGAGACTCAGGTGCCTCAACTGGTCGAAGCAGGCTTCAAGAAGGAGAAGATTAGCACCACCACAATGGACATTGAACCACCCAGTGAATGCAAATACTATTCCTTCCGCAAAATGATAACTCCTACTATTGTAAAAGAATAAAGTCCAAAAACACCATAGTTTTTTTTTTTTAACAACCTCAAATGTGCCTTTTCCTCTGACCTTCATCACTGTATTTACGCTGCCATATTTCAATAA
>VOQJ01013866.1:50443-65058 GCA_015052665.1 Apistogramma diplotaenia | reverse complement strand
AGGAAAGGGTAGGTACAGGGTGTTTTTTTTTGAGGGACGAAGTGGGTGGGGGGGGGGCGGGGGGGGGGGGGGGGGCTTTAGCCTTGGATTGTGTGCTCTTAATGAAGTCGGTGTTCAATTTGTATATAAACATGAGGCAAACATGATGATTTGGCATGCCAGCGTAGCAAGGTCAAATCACTCAACAGCTCAGTGCAACTTTATATGGAACAAGGTCATTAAACAGTGCAAGTGGAAAGTACTTACTTAGACTCTTTATGTACAGTAATTCTACTCATTTGTCCGATTTGATGAAATGGAAAGCCCACGTAGTGCAAAACGTTACATACAGCAACAACCAAGGGATGTTTAAAAAATAATGACAATAACCTGATTTCTCAGTGCAGAAAATGCAAGCACACAGTAAAGTCAGTATGTCGGAAGCTTTGAATTGTCATTGTGAGGATTAATAAAGAATGAGCTTCTTTAATGTTTCGCCTGAGTGAGCTCATAAAAGCCGACATGTAGTGAAGGAAGAGATGGAATACAAATAAACTCGGGCCCAATAAATGTCACTACTCTCCTTTTGTGTTTTCAAGGTATTCAGGAAATGGGAGACTTGGGTGTCCGCGTTAGGGAGACAGGAGAAAGAGGCAGGGAAACTAATTTTTCAGACGCTTGGTAAAGGGCATTGTAAAATGCTCTCAATTTGTCACACACAATTGGCTGCATGCTTTCAGAGAGCAGAGGAAAAAGGTTGTATTTTCATGTAAGGTCTGTGCTCTATCTGATTCTACCTCATCACTGAAGACTCAGTGAGAATCAGATGGCAGAATTGCTAGAATGAGCTTTTGTAAATGTGCAAAACTATTCCCAGTTCCACAGTACATTTTGTCTGTGGGTGCCTTTGCTTTTTCTGGGGTTTTTTCTTTTTTTGCTCAACTCCAAGTTATTCATGTATTCGGATTCACCTGCCTTGCTTTACAGATTCAGCTCAGACTTGAGGTAATTCTGCAGCCATCTCGTGTCCGTGCTGAATAAGATTCTAATTGCTGAACATATTCACCTTTTTTCACAAGGACATCTGAAATTGACAGTGCTTCGTGTGAAAGAGCAGTCAGACAAGCAGCTGCCTCACAAAAGGCTAGTCATTGGGGGTGAATGCAATATGCAACCTGGCTATGTAAAATTGGTTTGCAGAGCAGTTTTGCGGGCAGTGAGGAGGATGGTGGTCAGCTGAAGTGCAGCGTTTGATGGATAAACCTGTTGGCGCCATTGTGGGCAGGGCTTTATGGCTCTGACCTTTTTCAAGCAGCTCAAAAAAAAAAAAAGAAACATAACTGGTTTCAGTTCTCAGGTGCAGCCCTTTTAGGATTAATCCAGCTAAAGAAGAAACAAAAATATTGTGTCTTTATCAGGTGAACCCACTGATAGAGTTTTTGAAACACTGATTTGCAAGAACAAAATGTATATTAATGGGTTTTGTTTTTTCATGTGGGAGGCCTTCCAGATTTTATGCCACATTAGCAGCGTATCTCCGGGGAAGGTCATCCTGGTCAGTCTGCTGGTCTGCCCACCAGTTTGATTCGATTTTATTTTTAGGAAAATCAATCCTAATAACCCTGAAAATCTCTTGAGCGCCACCAGCAGGTCGGCATTTGTGTTTTCCGCGTATTGTTTTAACAGCTGGATGAATCATTGTGAAACTGGGAAAACAGATGGTTGTCAGGTGATGAATGATAATGATTCCGGTGATGACTTGACTTTTTTTTTTTCCTCGGGCTCCATAAGTAGATCGAGGTTTTATGTGTACACTAACATCTGTTAAAAAGATAAGCACAAACTTCATACTCACCAAGACTCCTAATGACTTATCTGATCGCTTCACTTTTCAGCAACACTATTAGGTTCATTGGGTTTGTGGTTTTTAAATGAAAACTCCCAACAATCATTAGCTAGAGTGGCATGGCATTTGGTGCATGTTATAACTTAATTATTACTGATGACCCAGAAACGAATCGACTGTTCTGGTACTACTAGTAGAAGGTAAAATGCATTTCTGCCTAGGTAACTGGGGATTATTTTGATCATAACTTTGTGAATATCAAGTGCCATCATAAGATCATAGTTTGAATTTTTCTAAAATTTTGATATTGGTGAGCAGGCCAAACACTCCACCTTTAGCATCTGCGTGTTATCATTATCACAAAGACAAAATCTACCTTAAAGTATCAAGTAACTAAAACCTCACAACTGTCACCCTGGTCCTTTTACTTCCTTGCAGAGGTGGCAAAAGTATTGACATTATGTACTTAAGTAGACGTACAAGTACTTTAGTAAAAGTTGAAGTACTGGTTCAACTTCTTTACTCAAGTAAAAGTAATAAAGTACCGGCTCTAAAATGTACTCAAAGTAAGAAAGTAAAAGTAGCTCTCTGTCCTCTTTCTTCATCTCTGCTCTTTCTTTTCTCTCCTTGAAAACACAGCAGCTGTTCTTTAAGCTAGCAGACGCATTGTGTGGCAAACTGCAGACACTTTTCGTGCTTCACATTTTCTATCACTCATTTTTCTCACCGTTCCTCTGTGTAGCCTCTATGTAAAGCGCGACTTTACATAGAGCTCCGAACGAGCTTTGCAGGAGCCTCTTCCGCTACGGTGTGGCATGTCCCACCCTGTCTGTGTAATTGACTTCTGCTAAAAACAACGCTAACCAGAAATGCTAACTTTTCTCAGACGTGTTAAACCTAAAGTAACGAAACAGTTTTGAAAATGTAAGAAGTAGAAAGTACCGATATTTGTGTTAAAATGTAAGGAATAAAAGTAAAAAGTAGTCAGAAAAATAAATACTCAAGTAAAGTACAGATAGCTGAAAAATCTACTTAAGTACAGTAACGAAGTATTTGTACTTTGTTGCTTCCCACCTCTGCTTCCTTACCTTTACTGGTATTACACTGGCTTGTTACCCAACCCAGCAGCATGCAGCGCATTGCTGAAATGAAAATGCTAACAAATTTGTTAACACTTTGATACATGCATGTGCAGGTACACACACAGTCCTCATTCTATCAAGTCTGTTCCCCAAAGCCAAAGGCTGTCAGAGAAACAGAAGACACACAAGGAGCCCTTGAGCTGCAAGGGGCCCTGGGCCAAAAAGCAACTTAAATCAATTCCGTTTGATTAGGTGCCACGGCATACACTACATCATTATAATTCCATTAACGCAGGGATGGATTTTCAATGAATGTAACTGCAGGCAAATAGTTGGGCATAATTGTGTGAAATGAAATACAGCATAGGTTTGGAATATGGGTGTGAATTTCTTTCTTTTCTCCCGTTTCTCCTCCTTGTTACCAGATAAGGACTTCGCCTCATCCTAATGCTGTGGTCTTGATCTGTTCCTTTTTGCAAAGCTGCTTCTGCCCCACAGCATGTTAAAAAGCTTTTAGAATGCTTAGCCTAAATTATTTCACACTTTATTATATCGGCTTTGGCTCACTGGGTCGGGGTAAGACCACCATGCAATTGCCTGAATACTGATAAATACTGTATATATGCCGTTGGTTACAGCATAGAGAAGTTAGGCATGTGAATTAGGTCTATTGTTATTTTTCTACTTTTGCTTTTTGAATAGCATTAGACACATTACAGCAGCAGACCCAAAGCCAGGATTTTGACAGTGGGTCAGACAGACTTATAATGTGATTACACGTGTCATCCATGAGGGCAAGTGGTTGGTACTTAAAGAACATCAGAGCATGAGCAAAGCAGTGGCAAAGCCAGACACATTTATGGGATATTTGCTGCAATTTTATACCCAACTCATCAACCTTTTCTGAGGATATATACGAGCTATATGTAAGGCAGGGATATTCAGACTTGTACAAAGATTGTATCTCATCACACGGCCAACAGTATTTCTATAGCATAGACAAAGTGTCTGCTGAAGTAGCAGCCACTTCTTGGGTTGTTTTTTTTTTTCTTATTTATCTTTAATGTCTAGTCTGGTACATGAACCCAGACTTGAACTTCCCTGGTTATTGAGTAGGAAATGTTTGCACAAGATTTCAGCTTTGCTTCTGTGTGTCTTTTTTTGAACAATCACTGATCACAGTCAGCTCCGAGTAAACCGGTTCTTAAACTGCTGCAGAGTTTGTGTCAGACACGGTGCATCTTTAACACAGTGCGAGCTCGGGGACTCATCAAATATTTGTGCCTTTCCCGGTCAAGCAACCGGGAAAGGCTTACACTGGCTGGATGACTCAGTGCCCCCATGTGCCCTCTCGGAAAGTTGCCCTGCATCGAATGGATGCTGCAGACATCCGCAGTGACAGAAAGTCACTGATGAAGGTCAACAATCCATCAGGCCCTAAGGATGAAAAAAGTCAGAGCCACAGAACGAGCATTTAAAATGATGAATGTGTGCAGCAGATTAATATAAATGGCAAAGAAAATGCTAACCAAATGTTTGCTTTGTAAGTTCAATATTTCTAGTTATGTATCACAAACACATACTATAGCAAGGTCAAAAAAACATTATTCTGAATTTAACTGTGCAAAGTCTGCAAACAATACTCGCATGCTTGTGCCTGTGGGTAAATTATGAAAGTGTTGTGGCTGCTAAGTCTTTGTCCACATGACATGTCAGGGCATCGCTGTCAGATATTTCAGATATTTGTCTTAAAAGCTCCTTACACACCTCCACTTTCAGGTTCTCACTCGGGAAAAGGGTGAAACTACAATTTCACTTGTATGAAGATCCATATTATTCATTATAATATTATAGTAACAGAGGAGCAAAACTACTGTAGTTACTCTGTGGTTCAATATTTTGCTGTGAGGCAGCAGTGCTTGCCAATGAGGCAATGGAGCAAAAACTGTGCCAGTTTGTGTTGAGCAAGGGGAAATCAAGGGGAGATTTATGAGCATAATAATGAATCCTATGCCCGCTTTAATTACAACGATCCTGGACTCTTTGAAGTATGCTGTTGCAGCTGGAAACCGTTTGCCTTGTGTCTGAGTCCTTTACACTGAACAGATAAACACGGATCAAGTATTAAATTTGCATGTTAGTTGGGATTTTTAAATTATTTTCTCGTATTTGTCAGCATCGGTGTTAACAAATTACAGGAAGGGGAGCTTAATTGCCAGCTCTGTTTACATGTGTAATGCTGAGAATATTTAGGATTCGCGCAGACTTTCATTGTCTATTAGTGAAATCGAAGCTGAACAGGGAGCTTAACTAGGTTTGTGAGCTACAGTAAGCCATTAGCAGATCATGAGTCATGGCGCAGATGATACTAATATATTTCATGAGTGAATTTTGAATGTCAACCAACCACCGCTTGGAGGGCAAAGATGAGCCCTGCGCAGATGCTTTTCACCCACGTTGTCTCTGATGCACCTGTCCCCACCGTATGTCAAGCGCTCCAATCACTGTAAACCAACCTAAACAAGGAAAATCTATCAAAATCTGTGCCAAAGGAGGTGTGTGACAGTTCCACCTGTGTTTCACCAGGCATTCACTTCCTTTTCTCTTGCCCAGATAAAGAGTCTGATCTCTGGCAGAATAAAAACGATCTGTCAGCTCCTGGCAGGCTTAGGCTCTCCAAAGAATTAGGCTCCCACAACACCCACCTTCTATCCCCAGGTGAAAGTGATAGCAGGGTGGATAGGGGAGTTCCAGGTGATAACATTTCCATATTTTCACTTTAAGCATTCATTTTCGGATATATAAACATTAGAAATGACATCAAAATGAAAAACAAAATCCTATCTGGAACCTTTTTCTTTCATTTTTGATGTTTTGTCACATTCAATTGCTGGTGTTTGTTGTAACTGCTGTTTTTTATGCTAATCTTAAATAGTTTTCTGATAAGGGGTTAATTTTTATTCCTTAACATTATTATACTGTGCATGTGCTAAGGGAAGTTAGCCATCCTCAAAGGAATAACATGAATAATGTTTTAAAGATGGTATATATGTAGGTCCGGAACACGATAGGTGCAGTAAGAAAGTGGAACAAGTACTGCATATAAAAAACCAATAGCAATTCTTTGTATCATTACCATGCACACAAGAAATCATCTGCAAAAGTTCAAAGAGGAAGAAAACGAGGTGAAAGCTTGACTGTGGCAGAAGCAACATTTTAATAAGGCATGGATTAAAAACAGTGAATCATTCCTTTTAGCACATAACATCAAATAGTATATAGGATGGAAGACGTGCTATTTGAGAAGTGGGATAAGATGTTTATGTACAATTGAGTTACAAAGTTATACTAGGCTTTCATTAAAATTAACGTTTTTTATCCAAACTAACAAGAAAAATACCAATTTTTATACTTGCAAATACTAGTGGGGAGGGATGAAGAGAAAAAACATAATATTTAGTAGAATTTACTGTATTATAGATTAGGGATGTGCCGATCTGATATTCAGTATTGGTATCAGTCCAATCCTGACCTAAATTATGGTATTGGATATTGGAAAATAATTTAAAAAATGAAATCCGATCCATTAAACATCGTTTAACTGCTTTACAGTGCTCCAGCTTCTTCTTCTTCTTGTGAGTTTAACCAAGAAACCAGCTTAGTGCTGCGTTAGCGCCACCTACTGGAACAGTGAAGGATCAGAGTTAGAAAAAACCCTCACCTCTCGTTGCTGTGACAGAAGTGGATTGTCGCTGACGTGTTTTCACGCCTCTGCCGCTCTTCTCTCTATCGTTTCTGTGAGGTTACTGTTCAGAATTTCAGCTGGTTTTTTTTCTCTACTTCAGATCGCTATGACCACATTAGCAATCGTCTGGAAGGACCCCCTCCCCGTCAAAATATTCTTTTGCAGTCTGTCTGCAAAGACAGGCAACTGTTAGAGATGGTGGGCAAAATCAGCAGTTTCCCCCTGAAACTACCATTAAACCTTTACTGGGAAAGAGCTGGAGGTCCTTCATCAACCACCTGATCATCAATTGAAGAAAAGAGAACTTTGTAGCTGCTCCACCTGTTTGTTTCACACAGTGAAAAACTGCAGTACAGAAGTTAAAATATGCAGATGAACTGTTAATATGAAAAAAGTATTTCTTATCCAATTTCTTGAGTAATTGATGGAATAATTAATAAAACATGCGATTCAGGCATTTAAAATTTTTTTAATTTAATTTTTTTAATTTGATTTTTAAATTTAATTTATATTAATAAAATATCGGATTTGTATCGGTGTCTGCAGATACCCAAATGTAAGTATTGGTATTGGTATTGGTATTGGTATCGGAGATAAAAATTTTAAAAAAGTAGTGCCATCCCTATTATAAATTAAATTTCTTTATATTTTCTCCCACTTATCTAATTCAGGGTTGCAGGGTTCTGAAGCCCGTTACAGCTGCCACAGGGCAAGAGGCCGGTTTCAACCTGGACAGGTTTCTGGTCTACCACAGGGCCAACACAGAAAAACAAACAACCATTTACATTCACATTAACAGCTGTAGGCAATTTAGAATCACAAATTAACACCACTAAGTCTGACTGTGGATGGAAGTTAGAGTACCCACAATGACCCAACGCAGACACTGGAAGAACATGAATTTGAACCCAGGATCTTCTTGCTGTGAGACAACAGAGCTAACCACCACACCACCATGCTGCCCCATTTAGTAAAATTTACTGTATCATTTATGCTATTTTCTACCTTATGTGCATATTACATTTACACGCACATTGTACATGTCAGGCACAGTCTGCCTGACATGTACAATGTGCAACAGAGAAATCACTATCATCTGCATATAAAATAGTCAAAGTGATGATTTTGTATGTCATGCAACTGCTACAAGATAATGAAAGATCATTACATTATTTATTATGAAGGATATTCTGGAAACAGTTATTTAAGCTGGGCATTTTCACAGTGGGAAGCAAGAGTGGGGAAAATAGTTAGAATTAAAATTATTCAGCCACCAAAGTAAGGTTGGGTTATTTTCTTACTTTCTTACATCACATTCTTATGTCTTATTAATATGCTTCTTTTGTATGCAAAGACTTTATATGTAAATTGATGCAATACTACAGGATTTCAAAAAAATTAAAAGACCACAACATTTGCATGTGATCATATTTGTTTTTCAAAAGCACAGTACCAGCGCTTGTGCAAAGTCTGTGGTGAACAGGTAGTGCTGAAAGTCTTTCATGATCAACTTATTGCCTATTTATTAAGAGTGCAGAAAGTCAGCATTCCAGCCAACACCACAGAGAGCAACCATTTTTCCCATTCCAACATATATATTTAATTTTGCCAGGAAGATTTTGTTGTGGAACAAGGTCAGAGCCCCAGAATACTGCAGGGGGAAACATGTTAAGTGAGCTGAGAGGATCCGGAGTGAGCTTGATGGATGCTTGGCAGGTTTAGAGTGGAGTGCCTTAAGACCTCTCTCTCTCTCACACACACACACACACTCACAGACATACACACACACACACACACACTTTCTTCCACTGACTGGAGTCTACTGCTCTTTTCACTGGGTGGCAAAGGTTTGCATAGCCCGACTCATGGCATCAATCAGGAATACTCGTGAAATTAGTGAATCTGCAGAGGATGACTTACTTTTTTCTTAATGGCTTTAATCGGGGATAAATGCACTATTAGATCTTTTTGCCTTGTTCAATGCTGTTGAAGTGGATGGAAACTTCCATTCCAGTGACTGAGCAACACTGGCCTCTATCGGCAACCAGAGAAACAGGGCTTAACACGAGGAACAGCAGGTGAAAAACATAACTACATTATTAAATATAACAAATCTCTCGCTGTCTCCCACACTTTTTATCTTCTGTATGTGTGTTTAGCTTGCATTTGTGTGGGTCTTTTTTTTCCCCATTGTTTGTGAACATGTCAGTGCAGTGCATTGCAGGCACACGTCTGTTCTCTTTGTGACTGCGTTTGTTAATGTCACTCAAGACAGGCAAATTGAAGGTGCCATTGTTAGTGCCGGAGGGCAACGGGAGTGCATTTGACAGCTTGACAGCTCTCATTAGCGTATTAGACACAAACAGTGGCACAGATGCTCCCGGTCAGTCCTTGGTCAGCCTGGAGCTTTGCTTAACGGACCACTGACAGGTGGCTTTGTGGCACTCTGTCTCATGGTTGACAGGGTGGCAAAGCAGAAGCTCATCTTCAATAGACTGCTGGGATTGCCAAGGACGATAGATATTTCACAAGCATGAATACTGCGAGACTATAATTGAATGAATTGTGAATGATTTGCAAACATGTAAACACTGATCAAGCTCAAGTGAAACAGAGAAATTAAAGAATGAAAAAAAAAAAACACTAACATGAAGTTTCTATGGCTATTCCAACGCAGTGCTCACAAGAAAAGATGAACCATAAAGGAAAAGTAGTGCCTGCCTATTGCTTGTAATTTGTATTATGGACAATTCTCCAGGTACATTGATGAGAGGAAACTTATATATACTTGCATCCTTGAACTGCTTTCATTCATAGGGCCTTTAAAGCAAACTGTCTCTCTCATAAACACACACTACGCTCTGGTCCAGTGGTTTGCTTTGAAATGAAATTTTACTCTTTTTTTTTTCATTTCTTTTTTTTTTTTAACTGTAGCTGTTTTCATTTGCTATGGCATAAAGCGCAAAAGTTCAGTTCTCACATTCACCACTTCTCACCAGCTAAAAAAAAATAATTCTTTGCCAGAGGCACAAAACTTCTGTTAAACAGAATGAAAGTTAAATGATTTTTCCAATACACCTTTTGAAGTTTGTACAATGCCTCGAGGGTAAAATAGAGTGAGGCATACTAGTAATACAGTCAGTAATAATCCTGTGCAGGCAAATAGTTAGAAAGAAAAATGGAAGTGGACAAAGTGAAAAGAGTGAATACAGCCAAACACTAAGAATAAGTGACCTTGTAAGATTTTTTTTTTCCTTAACTTTGCTTAGAATTTATCAGAAAATTATTCGTTGTACTGCTTTGAAAGCACACATTTATTCTAAAGACAAAATGAGGTTAAGGACAAATAAATACAGTAAAAGATGGTTCATGGTTTGTTTATAATCTTCCAAATGAAGGATAAGAGTGTTTATTTTAATCTAATAAAAAGTCTTGTTTTGTCAAAACATAAAATTTCTTGGAGCTTTATGGAAATTTTTCAGTAATAAATAAACAGCCAATGATGGCTGGTGGACAAAAGGATGGATGGATGCAGTGCCAATGTAATCTTTTTTCTTTCTTTTTTTTGTTAAAATTACTTCATTAAACTTGTATAATTTTATCAGATTGTCACTCGGTGCTTAATATGCTATCTACCCCATCCTTCATATACAGTAAAGCAGTGCATTCTGGTTGTGGCAGCTCCACCAGCCACCCTTCAGTGTCAGTATTTATATATGTACCAATAACACAACACATGCCTTTGCTTTCATATATTGCTTCTATTATATCTTATATTTCTTGTATTTGCTGATGATACTCACCTTTTGTTTATCCACTGAGCTGGTTAGCTGGGTGAGAAGCCTTTTAATACAAATGGGCAGGAAATGAAAGAATGGGATTTTGGATTTTATGGACATTGTTAGAATTTTTTTCATTCAATAAAATAAATAAATACTTTTTTATACTTTTGTGCTTGTTCTTTAACACTTGGTCCTTGACACTGCAGTACCATACTATATAATTCATTCATAAAGGACTTTTTAAAACAACAAGGCCCACCAGAGTCCTGTACAATAACACCGAACATAAAAAAACAGAGGACTGAAATTGGAAAAATACAAAAAACACTGCAGAAGTTAAACAATAGAAGAATACAGAACATAAGATTAACTTAAAATCACAATCAAAAACCTCCCACTCTTGATCGAAGGCTAAGGGCCTGCATGATGTGCAATAGCAACTCATTCCACAAATCTGGGGCTAAAACCGCGAAAACTCTTGTTCAGGCAATTAAAAAGGGTCACAACCATTAAAAGACTTAAAACATTTGAAGATTGCCTTTAGACAGTAGAGACTTGATTTCTGACAGGTGCCTCAACTGGAAAAAGCAGGATTTTACCACTGCGTTTACATGAGCATTGTAAATAATGAGAACAAGTTTCTACTTAAAAGCAGATACTTTAAGCAGCTGCTGCGAAAACAGGAAATAGTGTACATGTCACGTTGTCTTCAAAAAATGCCTAACAGCCAAACCATAAATAGACTGGTTTATGTTGGAGCCCATGCAAACAAAAGGAATGATAAAAAATCTGTCATATTTTCCAGCAGTTTCCAAAATAATTCTCCAACTAGTTCTATTTCCAGCCCTGCAGGTTAAATGTAGAATCCAATCATCAGTGTCTATTATATTTGTGGGGGGGTTGTAGGGTTTTTTGTGAGATTGGAGTATATTAAAACAGCAGCATGATTTAGGGGAACAGCAGTGCTGCACAAACACAAATCTAAGTAAGGATGCTTGTTATTTAAAAAGGGACGAACATACAAGGGCACAGTTTACTCACCCCAAGAGGTTTAGGTCAGCTGTTCAGTTTCCTCTTAATCCACTTTAAAGATTCATGACGAATCATGCCGCTATGCGCATGCTATAAACTCACATACAGTAGTGAGCCAGCCGGAGGCAATGCGAGTTTCTGTGTGTATGTCTGTGCACTTTACAGCCTGGATGGTTGAGTGTGCCTGTGCGTTTCCTGTAAACATGTAGGATTCCCACCTACACTTTTGACTGGAATCCCAGGACACCCTGAAAGTCTGAAGCAGATGAAGCGAGGCATAAATTTAGAGAAATAAACAGCAGCGCAAAAGAAATGAGAGCAAGTTGCACAGTTGTGTGCAATCCGTCATTCCCTTCAGAGCCCGGAAGAGAAGATGAAGCCATCTAGATCAAACTGAGACAGATTAACACCTGATAAAGTGCTCTTTTGTCACTGCACATGAAACCAGAAATAAATTGTACTTCGGTCCGAATAAGAATCCAGCCTTTTCTTTCCACAGAGCATTATGATTGTGCAAATCAGCTCTTGTCAGCTGCATCCATTACCTCTCCACCCCTTTACAGAACATTATTGCAAATCTAGACAAGGAGAGAGATGCTGTTTACCCTGGCAGCTAGCCTGCTATTTATCATATGTTGTAGCAGGTTTGTTAATAACTGCAAAAATAATTTACTCACAAAAATCAACTGAAGTTATCTGACATGAAGATATACAGTATGTTGCACACTGGCTGTGATAACTCTGTGATAATGTTACCATGGACTGTTATTGGGCACATACCCTGCTATATTAACATGCACAGTCATGCACACATTTGATTAAAGGTTTGTTTACTGATATGATTAAGCCCCAGTTTCACAGGATGGTAATTGGCCAACTTAAATGAGATTGTGAGTTATTATTTAAGAGGCCGACTTTGAGTATTTGTGTAAACAGTATGTTTGAGCTGCTCTTTTTCACACTGAGGATCTCACATGGCTATTGACAGAGCACTCTGGGTAAAAAACAGCTTTGCTTATAAGCCAGGCGAAAGTCAATAGCAAGAAATTAAGACAGTCAACAAAAACAACAAACACTCAGCTGACAGGATGGATGAATCCGAGAACATTAGGCAGG
Organism: Apistogramma diplotaenia; assembly: GCA_015052665.1. Taxonomy (NCBI): domain Eukaryota; kingdom Metazoa; phylum Chordata; class Actinopteri; order Cichliformes; family Cichlidae; genus Apistogramma; species Apistogramma diplotaenia. The sequence goes on along the minus strand of VOQJ01013866.1, from coordinate 52,476 downwards.
ATGGATTTCAGGACTGTGCCACTAACCTTATACAACAAGTAGACAATGTAATAACTTCAATATTTATAGCTGGGTCTGATGACATTGTTTGTGATGGGCACCAGGCAGATGGGATGATTCCTGGCCCTTTATTGCTTTGTAACAGATTGTGCTGACAATGAAAGGGCAGACACGTGACAGCAGGCCAGGTGATGACCCTGCGCTGATGGATGTAGCAACCATGACGATGGGAACCGACTTGCCGTGGCATTCAGCATCCTGGCAGACAGTGTCAGAGTTATCCCAAGACTTGTCAAGAGAACAGCATTTTATTAGCTGACAACACCGGAATGAAACATTTATTTTGGGCTGAGACATGATCTACTGAGTGTGACACATCACAGGCATCACGTACATTGCCTATTACATTGGTTACATCAGGCCAAGGGCAAACCTTTTTGCAGACCTTAAATCTCCTTAGCCCTTTTAATTAAAAACAAAAGCTTATAGTGAAAATTATACATTCATTTAACAGCATTAAAGCATTCCTGCAATCACTTTTCAAAAATCTCAAAACAGAAATTTTGAAAGTGTCCCCAAGGTGGTCTTCAAATAAGTGAATGAACTCAAAAGATTTAATTTTGCAAGCCACTATTGTCAGTTTCTCAACGCTGAATCATTAATTCTCCGGCTCATTCATAACAAAAAGCATTTGTCTCCTCTTTCTGCAATAAATTTCTGTCTGCATTCAGAAAAGGTTTTCAGGCAGTCAGATGTGGGAAAATATTAAATTGATTCATACATACAATTCATGTAAATTGTCTTTCTTTCATTGTGTGAAAATGAACGAAAAGAAACTTTATTTTTTTATGTCACTGTCATAGAAAATCCATCTGTTAACCATCTCAGCAATGTCTTCTGGAACAACCGGCATCTTTGCTTTTATGGAATCATTCCATAGGTTTCTATTTAGGATTTGATCAGTGCCAAGTTTCTGTCCTTATAATATCACTGATCCCAGCATCTGACATGATTCATCCTCATTTGATTTGATTTTAAATAACCCCCACATGTTTTAATCTGCTGGCATATGTTGGCATATGTAAACCATGGGGTAATAACTCCAACATGTAACAAAAAACACTAACAAAACAATTTAGTGCATGAAGAGATTTGTAAAATAGATGTAATTCTTAGGAACTAGTCTTTTGTTTTCTGTGTATCTAAATTGTCTTACTGCTGATAAAAATGAATAACATTTTTGATATGTGTTTAACTTTGATTACTGTTTTTGCTGTAGCCTACTTGAAAGACTGAATAAAGGCAGTTCTCCCACATTTCGAAGTCTCCAGTTCCCTTGTTCCCAAAATTAGTGTATGATTTAAAAAAATACTACATAATGATGTGTAACATGCGCTTATAGCATGCATTGGTTTGCAGTAGAAAATAAAATGAGGAAAATATTGTTTTGATCTTAACAAAATCCATAACAAAACAGTTTATGACTGTGACAACAGGTGCACTGGAGAGGCAACAACACGGGAATAGATTTGCAGGGGGGAGGCCATTGACCATTACTCTCTCCTTATCCTTCCTGACTGATGCAGCCCATTTGTGCTGCACAAGAAGGCCAGCTCCTCCAGAATGGCACATTCACACATGCCTTCACGAGGTTCTTTTTTTTTGTGTCTTGCAATGCAGTCTCAAGTGTGCGGAAGAGATATCAGGAGACAGACCACTACGTAAGGAGAGCTGGACAAGGCTGTACAGGGTCATCAACCCAGCAGTAGGACCAGTGACTGCTGGCCAGACCACATCTTATGCTTCCAGCAGTTAGAAAAAACACAAGGAAAAAGCAAAATCTGTGGCCACCCCTCACAAAGCCATTCTCTTTGGAAGATTTGTGTTATTGTTGCCACTTGGGTGCAACTGCTGTCACTAGTTTATGCTTCTGAAGTAGACAGATTGCTATCACTGAAGTTTAAATGATTGGATTTAGCTTTTTTTTTTTTTTTAGGAGTGTAGCTAGACAAGAAATAGAAAGGTACTGTTTA
>VOQJ01013866.1:32460-50423 GCA_015052665.1 Apistogramma diplotaenia | reverse complement strand
ATTTTATTTTTTGTTAGTTGTTTTTTTTTTTTTTTTGTAGTTTAAATGATTTGTTTTTGTTTTTTTTTTTTTTTTAGCAGTGTAGCTAGACAAGAACTAGAAAGGTACTGTCTAGCTTGGTTAAATAGTTAACAAAGACAATTTAAGAGCACATTTAAGGAATAACTCAACATTGTAAGTTGAGTTCTCGTGCATGCTTGCCGAGAGCCGAATGAAAAGGACTGCATGATTGTGAGAACACTGTGCAAATGTGTCACTTTACTGTGAACTGCAAATGACATGTACTCAAGAACTACTGTGCATATCAGAGGGAAAACATGTATCTTCTTTACACAGTAGTGAGATTTTGCATTTTTGCTTTTATTTTAATTAATGCATCAGGACAAGACAGGTCAAAATAAAACAAGTCAGTTGAAGAGTAGCAAATTGCAAATAAATCAAGGTATTGCAGGCACACAAGCACAAACACACTCATAACAGATACATTACATAATATGCAATACATTTTAGCTCAAGTTTCAACTCTTTGATAACTTCCACATGACACTGAAACTGGTAAAATTGATATTCATCTTCCAAATTAACTGCCATCATAAATTAATGAATTAAGCATCCTTCAACATGTAGAACCCAGTTTGTGGTATTAATCAGTGAAAAGGTTGCAGCAAAACTGCATGGGGATGGCTGAACCATCTGCTCACAATACGTCTGCTCTCTCTTGCTCAGTGTTCTTTCATAGTGATATGTTTGTGACAAAAGCGGAAAAATGCAGATAGCTTATCAAACATTTACTCCACTGAAGCCCACAAGGACACAAACTCACACATGGACGTTAAATTAATCCCCAGATTGCTATCGCTCAGTACTTTCAAATAAAGAGAGAATGCAATGTTTTCTGTCTTACTTACACCTAGAGTTTTTTTTTAAGTAACTGACTCTGAAACTGTGTCAATCACATATGCTAAACAATATGTTCAGCATAAGCATCTATACCCATTGGTTAGTGCATGCTGTTCTTAGAGGAATGGGGTCCTTCGCATCTGAAATCCCATGATAAAAGAACAACCGCAAACTGATCTCTTTATTTGTCTGTATGTGGCTGATACAGTATAGTGCTAAGCGTTTTTCACCTTTGGTAAAAGATCTCAAAGGTGATTAGAGTGTAAACACACCTAATTCTAATATCACCTCTGTTTTCATCATATTTTGTATTTATAATTTTACACTTTAAAACTAATGATTACCCGACATGTCATTTGAAGATTCGCTCTGCTAAAATAGAAAAATTAAGAAAAGTAAAATAAACCTGTAGTTGTTTTGCAAACATTGGAACTACATTTCCCTTGCGCTACATCGTCATTTCCATTTCCCACAATTCTTTGTGCCGCTCCGACCCACCGCGGAAACAAGAAGGTTCGCATTCGATTTCATTGTACTGAATCACAGGAGAGACTGCAGCAATGCTCGGACAAACTGTCAGGCGATTTGCAACTTCTGCTGTCCGCTCTAGTCACTACCCTGAAGGACCAGGATCGGTGAGACTTCCTCCTGAAAGCAATAGTTTCACCGCAATGGTGCTATTTTGTGACGCGGCCTTGTGCATGCACAGCCTGACGTTAGCTATCGGTGCTTAGAGGTCATGCCTGTCAGTTGACAACAGCGTGATATTAGACTAAATCAGATTAGCCAAGCTTGCATTATTTTATAGATTACATCTATGTTATCGACAATTTCTGGTTCAAACGTGGTATAAAGGGTTGGTTCAGTTACTGGGACAGCGAACTGTTGGCTAGCATTAGCTATTCTGGCTAGTTACTGGCGAAGCCTCCTAGCTTGATAAACAACCATTAGAAAATCCACCAGAACTTTGAGAAATATATCAAATTTTGGCATTTATTTTAAAGGACTTAAAAGTCGTGTTAACACCAAATTGCAGATCGGTTCACTTCAACTGGAATCTAAGTGTTAACTCCAGTTCAGGCTGTGCTTCCGCCTACTACTGCTAAGGTCAGAGTAGTAACTCTTGACTAAGAGCTGATCCTTTGCACCAGTGAGCTTGGTGATTGATTAAAGAATTATAGCATTACTAAAATAATGGTGACGCAAAGTTGCCAATTTTTCAACTGTATGCTGATGGTCAGAACGCATAGATATTTTAACCGCATATAAACTTTTGCTGCATGTGCATTAAACAAAACATTGCTCTGGGGATTTATTGTTTTAATATAGTTCTGGACATTTATAAAAATGAGGTTAATTGTGTTATAGTTAAATATTGTCTACATTGTGGAATTATATATATAAAATAAAAAAAACTCCTCCAATCTCAATGTACAGCTGTATAATGACAATAAAGGCATTCTATTATATTCTAAAAAAAAAATAAAGGCATTCCCTTCTGTTGAAATGCTCTTCTCTTTATACAGAACATGCCATTTCATACGGAGAACAAATGGCAGCTGCTGGGCTTGATGATGGCGTTCTTTGGCTTTGGCTTTACAGCCCCTTTTCTCATTGTCAGACATCAGCTCCTGAAGAAGTAAAATGGCCCAGTGTTATAACTCAGCCTTCAAGGTAATTACACCTGCCATTCTTATCCAGCCCCACTGCTTTTGTTAAAATGTCAGAATGATGGTGGCATTTACCTGAATGTTGGTTTGCTTGGTGACCTCAAATGATCACAATCCTTCACAGCACCTCTTTAGCCTGTTTCCACTGTGGCATATCTTAAATAAATTACCTGTATGTCTGAGAATGACAGTAACAAATGTCATGTGGGTTCATATTGCTGCTATGTTGTGCAGATAAGCTCGCACTTCAGCAAGTTAATGTGGCAGTTTATTGCAGACATTGATGTGTATCAGGTGCGAGCGGGTCAAGCTAGTTGTTGTCACATTTTCTCATCACTGGTGTTTACTCAGAAATTGCTTTTCTGACAACTGACGTGTGCAAGTCATCTTATCGCTTTCTTTCCCATTTGCTTGTTCTTTCCTGCAGGCTGTTGTCAGCTGGAGCATATTTATCCATCAGAGCTGTATCGATGCAGAAGAATGGGAATCACCTAATTTTCTATGTAAATAAAGTCTCCTGAAATAAGAACATCCTTTTCCTTGTTTCTTACAGCATCGCCATATCTACAGGTACATTAAAATATTCAAAGAAGAAAAGTTATTGACTATGTGCCCACTTGGGTAATAAACAGTGAAGATTGAAACCTACCAAATGGGTTATTTGCTTGCAATAATGTGCTACCAGTTTGTTTTTGTTTTGTTTTTTTTGTAGGATAGGAAATTATTCATATTTTACCTGCAGAGTTATGATTTTTGGTTGTGCACAGTTCACAGAAACTACCGGTGCTCTGTATTCATGGGTTTTAATGCATTCTTATAGAACTTGTGTTGACACTACAGACAACACATGACCGTTAATAGTAAACCCATACATTTGGAAATTTCAGCCCTTTGTTATCAGAACCTCAAGCAAATGAATACAGTGGGGACATTTAAAAATTGATGTGTGAGTGCTTGAAGAAAAGAATCCAGTCCTCATGCTCTTAGAACTCTTGATGTGTTCCCCACCCCCACCCCCACCCCACTCTATACCGCAGCTCTTCAGTTAAACTCAACTGAATAACCTTTTCAGTTCAATTAACCCTGTGCTGCTGGCTATAATTATCCAAGGATAAAGTATTAAAAAGGGTGGTGTGGCTGCTCAGTTGGTTTGGAGGGGGTAGTGTAAAACTTAGAGGGCTTCCATGCACATCTATTCAGGGCTGCCTTATGCCTGCAGTCGTCTTTAGAAATCGTTTAAGGTTACTTTTTCATTTTATCATGCTGTGCAGCAAAGATGTGCCTGAGTTGGCCTGAAGACAAGGGGAGATATGCAGGGACAACCTGTAAGCATAAGAAACAATCTGCGATGTACTCTTTGCATCCTCCCTGCATTTTTTTTTTTTTTTTTAGCTCATGCAACTCAACTTGTAAACCTGTTGGGCTGTATTGTAGTCCCTTGCATTGGTAATGATCTTATGCTCTCTGGGCCTCCAGCTGGAGTAGCATTCAGGTCATGTGGCTCGTGCGAGATAGTGATTAGTTATTGGACATTTAATGGGGTCAACAAGTGGAGGGTGATGTTCCATAGGTGTGTTGTATTTTTTGGCACTTACAGGTTGACCTTTCTTAGTAGCTCAAGGCTTTTCTGATCAAACTTCTCAACATACAAATAAGACACAGCATTATCACAACACCACACTATGTGCACAAGCAGCACACATTTATGACTCCAAATGCTTGTTAGTATACAGTTAACACCCACATTCACACAGATGTAGCATACTAATTTAGCAGTCTGATGACCACATGTCCTGAATAAATCCAGTTAAATCCAGTGCATTGTCATTCTGCTCAGTAATGTCTCAATAGGTTCCCTGTTGACCAATTAAAATGCACCTATCTCAGGCATAAACAATCATACTTTCTCAGAATGGTCCTTATCAGTACATAATGAACCATCACGGTTAAGTGTGTGAGCCGGCAAATTGATGTCCTTAAGCTCCTGACATGAGGCGTACTTCACACTGGCTCTTTTTGAGTGCATCGCAAAGATCACTCTTCTGTTCAGAGAAAAAAGAATAAGCTTTCAAGTACCAGAGGGGGGAAAAAAAGCCTTGTTGAAGTGATCCTCCATACAAAGTCTGTCTTTGGAGCATCAAACACATGTCCCCAGCTTGAAAAATGACTGTTAAAATGTCAGCTTCATCATTCCTCCATTCTTTCACAACCAAGGAAGTCATTAAAAGGGCTTTTGTAAATTATGGGCATTTATTCTTTGTACTTAAAAAGTAGAACATTTTGTCTAGTAGGTTACTTTAATTCCATTTTGATGCAACAGTAAACAGTTGAAAGCCTCACTTTTGGGCTGTGAATTCTTAACAGTATGGTACTAATTGAATAGAACTGCTAGCAGCTACTTTAAATTTTGCAAATGGTTCACTTCAGTGCCACAGCACTCAGAGTGCTAATTTGGGAATGTCCCAAACATTTGGAACCTTTTGCAGGAAAAAAAAAAGGGGGGGGGTCTATAAAGAGGCATGCATTTGCTCCCACTGAGAGAGCAAATTTAGATTGGCACCGACACTCACCAACATCTACCAGGCTGAGAGGAGCGTCACGATATCTGGGCATCAGAGGGTGAAAAACAGGCACTAAGCAGAGTTCTTTTTCTTTCTAGTCATAAATGATCTATTCTCTGCCATTATGCACTCTAACTGGAGCTTTTAAGAATTCTAGTTGTTGCCAGGCTCCAACAGTGAGGACCAATTAGATACATTGCTGTTATTTGGACAAGGACCAAGCTGCAGTGCAGTACCGGCGACTTATGAAAAGTACATGAGGGTTTGCTGGCACAGGTCATATTGCAGGAGGGGTACTACAGTGCCCATAGAAGTCGACATCACACGTTTTTTTAGATGGGCATGCCGCATCTCCTCTGCGTGGCACTTTGAGTGTTTGCAGGAAGGAAGCAGTGGAAGACAGAAAAAGAATACATTACAGGATGATTGCGCACCCAGCATGCCAAGTCTCCTGCAAGAGTTTGTCATGCTGAATTTAGTATGTAAGTGTAAGGGGAAGGGGGGGAGGGGGGGTGCTATTGTGTGAATTTGCACCTTCACCGTGGCAACATCTCCTAAATTAATTCCTCTAGTTGTCTTTAAATGTTTTAAATCCCCTCGTGTACGTGCAGAACTAAATCAAAGCGCAGTCATTTAAGTCCATACAAGCTCTCCATAAACTGATTGATTAAAGTCATGCAGATGTGAGCGGATACAATGAGGATTACCTACAACCACTGCACCACAACTACAGTACACAGGCCTTTACTGTATATGCTGTATCCTCCCTCCTTTACCCAACAAATATATTTGTTCTTGTAGTTATGTAAATAATCGTATTTGCAGTATTTGTGGCTATTCATTGCAGTCTCTGTAGAGTGCTCTGCATCTCACGTGTGGAATCTAATTATAGACTCATTTGCACTTCAGAGGAGAAGATAGTGGGCTTAGCCTGGCGTAAAGCATGCACAGACATCTAATAAAAAAGACTCAAGGTTTTATTGAATCCCCCCATAAGAGTCACATTTCACATCCAGCCACAGCATTATAGTCAATTATGTTTGTAACTGTTAGCTGGTGAAAGCTGACTCAACAGTGATTGACAGTTTTATAAACATTTACTTACTCTGAATGAGAGTGGGAGCCTGACAGATTCTCTCCAGACTAAATTACCTCTCTGGGGTGGTGGAGTTGGATGAGCTCTAATCAGCACTTGCAAACATCCTGCACAGCATCATTTCATTGTGCCACCAATCACTGTATTACACGGAAAACTGGGAGTTCTCTGGATGTGGCCTACCCATCATATCAGCATGATGAGAATAAGAGGTGAAAGCTGCTGTCTCCAGTCGCTGAGCAACACCTCAACTCTGCACTGTCAGTCAATAAAGTTACAAGGACACGATGAACTCCCAAGTTTTCTGCTAAGCCCGTCCTCTTTCCCTACCTTCTCTGTTTACTACACTTTAGCTCAAAGATGCTGACGTGTGGAGAAGCACGGAACTGTCAGTGCAGGAAGATGAAGTGAACATGCGCCTCCCACTTCGTCGGAGTAGGGCTCCACTGCCTCAGCCAGGAACTCTACACAATTAGTTCAGAGCCTCCAGGGGGATGGCTGCTCATAGGAGATGAATGCTCTCAAGATACAGAGTCAGCTGTCTATGGGCGCCTTTTTGCATGTCACTGGCAAAAAAAAAATAATGCTAATAATAATAATTAAAAATACATACAAAAAAATACTTTAATTCTTTATAGAAATTAACAGTCTGGTTAAGGTGAGGCAGAATAAAACAGTGTGACTGATGCTAGGAAGACTGAGTATGTCTAAAAGCATTTGTCAGAAGCGCACGCTACATCGCTGTACAGGACTCATTCCACTCTGTGGCCTTTTTGTTCATTAATGTTGCAATACCAATGCATGCACTCAGCTAGCTTAAGCAGACCATCTCCCCTTCCTTTAACAGTGGCTAATCATAAAGAGGCTGTAAGGCCAGAGGAGAAAAACATGTCACGCGTCACGCACATTCACTTTGGTATGAAAATAACAGGGGCAGAACCTTGGCATGGATCCCGGTCGAGATCTGATCCTGGCATAATCTCTAAATCCTTTCTAGTCCATGTCAACTCCCAGACCAGCCCCGAGTTCAATAATGTAACACTACACACTGCTGCAGTTAATAGTAGCAAGTTTCAGGGTGAAAAAGTTTTCATTTTAAATAATCATGCCCACTTCAGTCCACGCACTCCCACTCCGAGCCTTATGTTAATGCCTCGGATGGCTCCAGTGTGAATGGTTGTGCAATTTTTTCTTCCTTCATACAATATACAGTGAATTTTGAACTTAGCTCTGTGCCCTCTGAATGAAAATCATTTATTTTTATCTTTCATCTTACCAGTCATGTGTTATAAAATCCTTCCTGACATGTAAAAACCAATATCTTGTTAATAAACCAACCAAGTGGACTTCATTTTCACCCGTTAGTCTTTTGAAAGTTATTATATCCTTAGTTTACTTAGCAGGAGCAAGAACCTGCAAACCTAAAACTATTTGACCTTCACAAACACGCTATTTCTGTCACTTGTACTCCACAAAGCATAATCTACATTGTTTAGCTTGTTATACCTCTAAAGAATGTCATTGGGGCTGTAAAGCAGTATGTGGCATCCACATAAATATATATAAAAGTCTGTTCACTAAGCCTGGGTTGGTTGGGGTCCATGTGATCTACACAGACAGAAAAACTAACAGCGAAAGATATCTTTTACTCAAATGAAGCCTCTCTGGAGATTTCTGCTGCGATGCAACTGCGTAAATGTAGTGTGGGAATAAGGGTCTGACAATGTGAGACTAGTGGAAACAGAGAGTGAGAGGGATAGCAGGGGGAAAAAAGCAGGTTCGGTTGATCATTTGTTGTTGTTTTCGCTGCTATGAGTTTTTCTTTTCTCCCACAGACAGAGAGAAAATATTTGAACCTTTTATCTTTTTTTTTTTTCCTCAGCCACAAACTGCATCTGTTGCTCTCCAGTGGTCTCCTTCTCTTTTTACTCTCACTGGAAAGCTTCAACCCAAGGCATTTTCACATGCTGAGAGGCATCTGCCACCAACCTACATATTCACATGCACATTTGCTCACATATAAACCATCTGAAACAGATGCACAAACATAGTTCAAGCTCATCCATAGGAAGACTGCCAAATATGTAAATATGATTTACATAATTGCACATATGCATTCATGCATTTGAGTCCAAACAGGCTTTTGAGATGGAAGTCTGTGATATTTATGCTGAATTTACAATTAAACTAATTTTTTTTTTTTTTGCTTCAAGTATTCATGCTTCTTACAGTCGCGTGAAATAACGAGACTAAATGTTATACAGCCAGCAGGTTTCTCCCTGAAATGGAGCCACATATGCAGACTAGCAATGCCCAGCTGAAAGTAAACAATTTTTTTTGTTTGCCAACTATTCAGACAGCTGGACTGAAGAAAACTGAGAAATTCCGATACATATAGAGAGCAGAATTGAGCAAGAAACAACACAGGTATAGGAACCATACAGTATATTTAGGGCTGTTTCCCACAGGGAACAAATACCAGCCTGAAGTCTGAGAGTCAGCATTTTTTGAGTTTTTTCCAGCTCTGTTTACCATATTTGCAAGATTTCTCAGGTAGCTCTGCAGTAGTCTCCCAGGATATAGATGCAGAGGTGCAGAGTTAGAGAAGCAGTACAGCTGCGCACTACTGCAGTGCTCCTGGGTAGCCTCACAGCTCCCCCACATGGACAAAAACAAACCACCGAACCGTAATAAGTAACGTGCACAATAAGTAACGTATGTTAGTGGTGAAATACCTGTCAGTTCCAAGGTTAGTGCTGCTGCATGATACGAATTTGCTTGACTGGCATCAACATACAGTTTAAACAACTTTTTTTCCCAGCAGTTTTTCTGTGCGTGTCCAACAATTCATAATAATGATAAACGGCCCGAGGCAGGTTATACTTTGAGAAAGTCATTATGTGACGCACAGAGCTGCACAGTAAGAGTCCATGCAAACACAATTCGATCACATCACGTAGTTCTTGAGTGAGTGCATTTGTTCAGAGGGCAGGATGCAACTATAATTGTTGCCTTTGAACGCAGGAACAGAGCACCAACAGAAACACAATGCAACCGACTAAGCCAAGACTGGCTGTGCAGGGAAAATCTGAATGAAAGGCTTGTGTCTCCCAGAGGCGTGGAGTGAGGACTGGGGCAGAGGAAGGCACGGGGGTGCACAGAATGGTTTATTTTTCCGCAGACCAGTCTCCTCCAGGATGTTCTTTGGATACCACAGATGTTTGGATGTAACGAAAAGGCACAATTGGGGTTGGCCTGAGTTCAGTTTGGTCTGTGAATGGTGCCTTTCAAAGCTCTGCTGAACCACACGGTGCCCAGGACCTCAGCCGCAAATCCTCATTAGACTTACTCAACATTGCAAACATAAAAGGGATCAAATGAATCTTTTATTTATTTTATTTTATTTTAATTTGTTTATTTTTCTTTTGATCCTGAAGAGGCATAAATATTTGCAGTACAAATTAGATGATAGTTTAAATGTGCCGCTGCATGACATCTAATCCCTCCAGTACTTTGAGCGTGAAATGGCTCGGCGGACAGAAATGTTTCCGCACATCGTTCAGAACTGCTGTCAGTGACGAGGCGTTTAAAGTTTAAAGGTGGTGAAGTGCTAACTTTATTTTTACAGCAATTACTCAGAGTTATACAACTTTAATTACCTTTCACTTTTCAACAGGATATAGACCACTCAGAGTTTTGCAGGCTCTTCCTCTCATTAGATATTACATCTTTTCACCATGCAGACTTACAACGTGAGTAGCATTCCCAGTCCCGCTGTGCAATTATGAATACAGAATCTAAGACTGAAAAAGTGTTTCCACCGATATAATCGTTACCTGCTGAATTTAGCACGTGCACGTGGAGGTCAACATAAATACAATTTTCCCAATGCTGCGTAGCCTCTTCACACTGACAGGAGAGGCCACAATATCCAATTAATAAAAGAGGTTAAAGTTGACTTTCCACAGGCTGGTCCAATCTCAGTAGGCGCCCTGGTTAATTTGGTGAACAAAGTCATGGCAGGGGTGGGTGGCCACTTAGGAAAAAGCGAGGCGAAGGAGAATGGATGGATGAGAGGAAGCAGGATAAAGACTGAGGGAAAGATTGCAGCCCCCTGACAGCTCAGCATGCATTGCAAATGAGGAAGCTGACTGAACAAAAACATTTGCTGAATCTGTAATGGGAACGATCAGACCGGTTCAGGAGAAAACTGCGTGCTACATCAAACGGCAAAACAAAACTTTTGCGACAACCAGAACTAGATGAGTCCACTGAAGGTTTTTACTGCCTCGGTGGAATGACTCGCTGTGTATCAAGCCTGCATGTAAATGTCAAATTTCATAGGCTGGCCTGGTGTTTGTTACACACCAAAATACTGCCAGGAACATTTTACTCTCTGCTCAGTCCAGAGCAGTAATACATGATCAGAAATGCTTTCTGATGTGACATGCGGCTGTTTCTTTTTCAGAGCCTCCACATGGATATGCAATCAGAAGCATCATTCACTTGACTCTACCCGGGAAGCCAGTGACTCTTCCCTCTGCAACAGAAATATACGAGCCTGCAAAGAAAAAAAGATGGATAGCTGTTGCCACAACACACACACCTTATGACAAACTGCCATGGACAAAGCTTAAGTATATCCACTTTTTTTCCCCCTAAATTCACATACAAGCACTGATGGCAGTTTTTTCTCAGCAGGCTGAGAAGCATTCCTGTCTGCTGTCTTTGTTTCTCTCACCCCTGCAACCCCACCACCACCACCGCTCCCCCATCTCCGTCACATCTTTTCCACGCTTTGGTTTATGGATCCAAACTGACGGCAGGCAGACTCCTTTTCAAACTTTGAGAACAGTGACTCTGAATAGAACATGTAGCCCTTCGGCTCCTGGGGGCTCCAAGACTCCCGAGCTTTCTTGAGTGGTGCATTTCAAAAGTGGAAAAAAATACATATTCAAAATAAAGAAAGTGACAAAGCAAAAAAAAAATATATATATATATATATATATTCCCCAAGAATTGAAGAAAAGGTATTCCTAGAAAGCACGGGAAATATAGTGATCCATGTGATTCAAACTCAACGATGGTATTTGTTTAATAAAAAAAAAAATCTCAGAAAACTTTGGCCACACATTACTAGAATTTCACAGCCGTTTCATCATTTCCATTGGAAATCTAGCTTATCGTTACAAGCTCTTAAAGAAGGCACTCTCAGCAGTATTATCTTGATGCAATGTCATCAAATCATAGCGTGCCCTTATTCTGAATAAATGTTTTCATCTAGCCTTGAAAAGCTTCCCCTATGGCTATAGCATAATATTCCATTACTTTGGTGCAATTTTCATCCGAATAAATTGAACAAAGTAATTTGATGCAGCTATGGTCTTTTAAAGTTTGAGATTGAATTTCACCTACCTTCAAAGTCTGCTAACACAATTAAGCTTAGTTCTTTGACTTTAAATGTGATTTTGTTCCAAAGTCTCTTTGTTCTGAACATCTTTTCTTAGAAGTTAATTGCATTTTGGGTGGTGGGGGTGTTGTTCAGGAGTATAAAATGGGCATTATGACGCCTCGCTTATATCTCTGCACACAGGCTGCCCTGTTGCACAGTTGAGCACCACACTTCAAGGTGAAATTAATATATTTGTATTTTTGTGCTGTGGAATCTTGGTTATAATATAGTCATAGATATAGCTCTAGTTATAGTTACAGTTGTAATATAGTTTTTGTGAAAAAGGTGAAGGAGAAAAAGGAAGTGCAGTGGATTACTAAGGAAGGAATTATTAGTAAGGAGGAAGTGAAGGAGGAGGTGCAGCTATGAAGAGGATAAAGAGTGGAAAGGCGATTGGCCCTGATGGTATACCTGTGGAGGTACGGAGATGTCCAGGAGAGGGGGCAGTGGACTTTTTAACCAGATTGTTTAACATGACCATGGAGAATGAGGTGGTGCCTGAGGAGTGGAGAATAAGTGTACTGGTATCGATTTTCAAGATCAAGGGTGATGTTGCTGTAGCAACTGCAAAGGAATAAAGTTGATGAGCCATATCATGAAGCTTTGGGAAAGACTTGTTGAAGCCAGGTTAAGAAGAGGTGACGATCAGTGAGCGGCCATATGGCCTCGTGCCAAGAAAGAGCAGTACAGATGCAATGTTTGCTGTGAGAGTGTTGATGGAGAAGTACAGAGGAGGTCAGCAGGATTTGCAGTGTCTCTTTGTGGATTCAGAGAAAGAATATGATAAGGTGCCAAGAGAGGAACTGCAGTGCTGCATGTGGAAGTCAGGAGTGGCCGAGAAATGCAAGGGTGGTGCAGGGCATGTATGATGACAGCGAGACAGGTGTGGAGTAGGAGTGACAAATGGGTTTAAGGTGGGGGTGTGATTACATGAGGGATGGGCTCTGAGCTCCTCTTTGCAGTGGCAATGGACATGTTAATGAGGTCAAACAGGTGTTTCTATGGACTGTGATGTTCACAGATGACAGAGTCTGGAAAGGTGGAGGTATGCTCTGGAGAGGAGAGGAATAAAAGACAGTAGAAGCAAGAAACAATGCACGTGTGGGTGGGAGAGGGAGGTGGAAAAATGACATTGGAAGGAGACAGTGAAGATAGATGGGTTTAAATACATGTAGCCAACCCAACAAAGCTATAGACAGTGTGCAAGAAAAGTGAAAAAGAGAGAGCAGGCAGGGTGGAGCAAAGGGAGTAGTGTTAGTGGTGATTTGTGACAGAAGGAGAGCAGCAAGAGTAAAAGCAAAGATTTACAAGATAGTAGACCTGCTATGATGTACGGTTTGGAGACAGTAGCACTGACAAAAGACGGGAGGAGGCTGGAGGTGGCAAAGCTGAAGATGCTAAGATTTCCACTGGGAGAGATCAGAAGTCACATGATCCGAAATGAGTATATCAGCGGGACAGCTCAGGTTGGAGCTGCCAGGAAGGAGGAAAATAGGGAGACCTCAGAGGAGGTTCATGGATGCAGTGAAGGAGGACATGCAGAAGGTTGGTGTGACAGAGGAGGATGCTAAGGATAGGTTGAGATGGAGGCAAATGATCTGCTATGGTGGCCCTTAAACTGAACAGCTGAAATAATTTCAGATGGGTCCTGTTTTTAATGCCTGAAAACTTCGATGGTTCATTAACTTTTCTTCCTTTAAGATCCCGAGAAGGTCTGTTAAAGCTAAGTGAATGACCTGCCTTACCGAACTGAAAAAAAGGTCTAATTAACCTCTGCCCTCGAACACTGTATTTAACCCCAGTAATGGCTTACTTATACAGAATAGGCTTGATTTATATTCCATTTATGCATGGGTGCATTAATGGGGGAAAACATGGGTTAGCTCATCACAAAAGGCTTGGTTTTAACCTAGGGTTATCACACCGAGGCAATTACAAAACTTAAGAGTTAAATATTTGTGATTGTTAAACACATTATAATCACTGTCATTGTCAGCACCCTATTAATGTGTGCATGACATAACTGTATATCCTTTAAAGGATACGTTTGGATAAAGGTTCGCACACAACTTGTGAAAGCAAGTGACTCTGTAGCTCAGGGTGATGAAGAGGACAAACACGGGAACAAAAAAAGCATAACAATGAGTAGTCAGTTAAATGTAGCTAAGTGTCCAGCCAATTGGCTCTCGCAAACCCAGTGTCCCTGTAGCCTCCTCTGCAGCCATCTGTGAGTAATGCTGAGAGAACAAGCAACGGGGAGCTGGGGAACTCTGGAAATGCTGAATCAAATCAGCACTACCAGCTGTAAGAGGAAAAGTAAGATGTAGAGCCCTGGGAGTAAAAGAAATAGAAGAGTAAGTAAAAGAGAAGCCTTGCCCTTTTTTATATATATAGTGAGAAAGTAGTGCTTAAATATTAGTATGGCAAGTGGAAAAATGACACTAGTTAGAATTGTTGTAATTTTACAGCAAATATCTTCATATTTTCTTCCCCCCCCCTCCATAATACAATGTAAATGCCAGTGGATTTGCAAATCTATAGACTTGCAAAAGAAGGTTTTAATATTTGTTTAACTTTTTCTCTGTTTTCCATCACGAGGCTAAGCTGATTTATAAAACATGCATGAGCATAGCCGGTGTGGGATTATCATGAGAGAAATGCAATAAACTTTGTGAAATGGCACTACACATTGCTTTCAGCACACTGCCTCCAATACCCTTGTCTTCTGGATAAGGGATTTCAAAACAAAATGTGCATTCTTGCATGCATTTGCATGTGATTGAGGGACCGCGGGAGGGAATGACCGGCTGAGGGAGAAAGGAGGGAGGGGTCGGTCAGGGAGTTTGGAAGGGTTGGAATGGGCCGCTCTATCATCTCCACCCAGACACCACTGGGATTTAGAGTGAGAGACACTGCAGAGCTGTGGAGAGACAAATCACTTCTCTTGACCTTTGAGAGAACAGCTACATACAGTAATAATCAACTGTGGGGTGGGGGGGGGGGGGTTTGAGCTGGCCATAATATTGAGTTTTTCACTTTTGCCCAACATGCTGCTGGAGGAGATAAGACTGGAAGGGACGAAGGCCTAAGCACTCCTTTGGAGTTCGTTACATGGGTGCTTGATCTCCTCATCTTAGAGCAGCGGTGATTATGCGAGAACTTGTTCATCGCTTTGTTCAAAACGAACCACGATGCAACAGGAGATTTGTTGATTTGTTGCAGCTGGAACGAAGTCTTTCCATCAGTGCATTTTTCCTCCAGCGTAGACACTTCACTGAGGTCTTGAACACTGAGATTCCCACTTTATGTGCCTTCATTAAATACTAACTAGTGCAATCTTTCACCACCCTGCGATTCAAAAAGCTCTCCTCTGCACTTTGTGCAGGACTTGTGCCTTCTGTGATGTGCAAGCAGTGCTGCAGCATTATGGCCCCTTAACTTGCTCACCTGCCAGAGTATAGAAGTTAGCATGATAGACTAGTTACTTGTGGTGCCTGTCACTGTAGTGTGCATTGCACTCTGATCTACATCGTTCTGGGCTTTAAGTACTACTTCATGCCCTGAGCAATTATGGGCTGCTTCAGTATAGTCAGCCAGAGAGAAAGCTGAAGATGTATTGGTGGGAATAGCACCGTTTCTGCTAGTGAATTATTCATCTGTTACATTACTGTAGAAGTGATTTAGATCTTTTTCTGGATTGCCTGATTCGCTTTCCCCTGTAATTTCTAACAGCCTACTCTCTGTGCTTTTTACATAGCCTCTTTTTTCTTAAGCTTTAGGCTAACCTTTGAACATCATATCCATCCATTTTCTCGTAGCTGACACTGTAGCCTGTTGTCTTTGTCGTTAATCCATAATCTTTAACCATATTTCCTGCCATGTTTGACCATCCCTCTGAGTCACCCTCTGACTGTAGCACTATTAAGGCACACACAGTTGGACCATGTCTCACTGCAGTCCAGCTTATACAATGGGATCAGACCCAGCGGATTCACCTGCACCGCATCACTTAGACAAATTAATAACTGCCATAAGGACTCAAGTGACTCATGAGGCTGTGAAAAGCAACATCCTCCATGAACAGTGCATTGTACACTATGATAAATTATAGGGGAGCATGCATATGTGCCACTTTATTATTACAAATAATAAATGAGCATTAGGCAACTTGTAATACAACCAATTTGTCTTTCTGAGCCTTGCTAATGACGCAAAGCACCGTGGGTGAACTTACGAGAGAGAACTCTGGATATTCTGGCACTTTCCATTAAAAATTGAAATGCAATCACTGTTGTAATCTTCAGCTGCAACTCTTGATAAAGTCAATGGTGCTGAAACAACAGCCAGCCAGCTCAATCTAATATCAATCAATCATAAAAGATTGTATTCGCTGGATGGAAGTGCTGAGACGGAGAGAAGAAAGCAGGTTCTGCTGGAGCTGCCGCTGCGTTCTGCATCCAGACAAACGTGAATCGATTAAGGAAGTGACTAAATGTCCACCTTGGCGTTATCATTTTTACAGCAAAGGTGTAAAGCAGACCGCTTTGAACTCTGCTTGACCTTTCATAAATGTGCTAACTTGCTTTTTAAACAGGTGACACCCTTGTCTGTGTGCTCCAGCGCTCTATAAACATCCGCTCATCAGGTCACAGGATCACGGGTACTGGGCTGATCTGTCTGAGCTTCCTGTGGTGTAAAATACCAGAGAATCCCATCCTGAGTGGCAGTCAGAGAACTCCACCACACTCACACACATATACTCAGTTCTAATTAAGTAAATGAATAAGATGAATCATTGCTCTGAGGTTCCAGTTTCACAGAAAGCGACTTCAGCAAGAACCACAATAATGTTGTGCTTCATACTGACACAGAGCAGAAGGGGGGGAAGATTTTAGGATGGGTGAACCCCATCGTCCCTCAGTGTGTGCGTGTGTCTGTCTCTGTATCTAAAAAAGAAAGGGAAAGCATATGGAAGCCTGCGGGCAGGATGGTGTGAGTGAAAAAGAAGCGTACACACACAAACCGCATCCTCCTTCCTCCTATGATTCAGTGGCTCAGTAAAGCCCAGATGTCATAAACAGGATTTATGTGGTTTAATTAAGTTTTTGTACAATTACGTTTATTTACAGCTGCATGAAGCAGGCGCTGGAGAATTGACGGGACTGTGAGCCAAACAGAGAGGTCGTAACTTCTGCCCTTTACTTTTCATTGTTGCCAGGATGTGAGAATGACACGTCTGGCCACGCCGGCTGCATGTTTTGTTCGGTGGAGTGAAATATTTAAATGTATTCCAAATTAGAGATCGTGTTTAAATGATGACTATTGTCCATTTGTCGGTCTCCTTCACAGCTTTGGATGATGAACTGCCTGGCCGGTATGTTTGATATTTGAAAAATATTCTATTCCTGTCAAACTTGTTTTTTTTAAATGGGCATAAATATAGCTTGCTAGAAATGTATTCTAAAAATGTACATATCCTCTGGTTATCATCTCCTCCTAACAAGCATATTTCATTCCCACCAAAGTGTTCCCCAATTTCAGAGGCGGAATGAGGCTGATGTGTCTCATAATGGTGATGAATTTTCTTGCTTTTCTCTATATATGGCTATTTATGGACACCTGTTTCATATTTGATGCTATATTGCCATCTATTGGCCAGGCAATAAAAAAAAAAGGGGGGGGAGGTGTCTCAGCTGGTTGCAGATATAGAAAATAAATCAAAACATGAATCTGTGCACTGCGTCTGCTTTGACAACAACAGAAGCCCTCTCGGAAAACTGTTCCCATCTCTGTGTCAGACCATCAGAACACATGGCTGGCTCGCTGCCACGTGGCACACTCGCACAGAGAAATCTGTGAGTGCTGGCATTGTTGTCCTTTCAGGAGTCTCATCAACACAGGCATTGTGCAGTGACAGTCACGCAACTTTATCAGTGCAGATGTTTCATTTAAAAATGCATTTGAGAGGAATGAAACAAAAAAGGCATTTAGTACATTATCTGAGATACTAATTACCTTTTGAATATTTTCACCTGAGTGTTTGCAGATGAATGGCAGAGTGTTCTCTTTATCAGCTCTGTCAAAACGAGGAGGCTGCCATCTCACCACTAGAGGGGGCTTTATACACATCTTTTATGTGACTGGGCTTAGGCTCAGCATGGCAGCACAGAAACACTGCCTTTACACCCACTTTTTTTTTTTTTAAATAATCACAATTTTTTGATTAAAATTTTTTTCAGTTCTTCCATTATTTATGTTTTTGAAAGATTTTTTTTTTTTTACAT